>JAEIIG010038409.1:0-67757 GCA_018904695.1 Drosophila parvula | reverse complement strand
CCCCGCGGTCTGTATTTATTTTTCCGAACTCAAAAACAACATTCTGTCGGTTGCCAAGTGCCAGGATGAGAAGTGCTGTGAACTCTCGAAATATGAGCGTGGCCATAACCACTTTATAAAACAATGTTCAATGCCTGTAAAAGTTCATGGCGTAACGAATTTAAATCTGGCAAAAACTAAGGCTTTGAAATCTGATTTTGCATAGGAACAATATATTATATATAAAAACAGGTGTAAAAGATATTTTTGTAGATGAAATCAAGACAAATATAGAACTGCAAAAGGGAATACCCTTTTAAATCTATAAACAGGTCACAAAAAATAAAGAAATAATGACTAGGAATATTTAAATATTATTATCAAAGCTTTGAGAAAAATATCTCTTGGTTTATATTACGTGTAAAAGGGATAAGGATATTTAAAATGGACTTAAAGTTTCGAAAATCTTCGGGTTCTAAAATAAAGAATTTTTAACATATAAAATGTGAAGATCTTTGGGCAATTAATATTGTTAAAAATAAGTTGTTATTAATAAGTTGTTAAAAAACTGTAGGAACCTAATAAGTTGCTAAAAACTTTAAGTTTCTGCTTAAATTGTTAATAATATTGGATATAAAGGCTGTTTAAAGGGTGGAAACGTTTCTTAAGAACAGATTTTGCTCAGTTTAAGGACCTTTAAACGTTAAAAAGAACAACTTTATCAATTTTAAGCACAATTTTTTTTAAATAACTACAAAACATTTATTGTTTTCATCATTAAATAACCCTTTTCATTTCCTTTCAATTTAAGACACATAATTTTCATATTAAGCTTAACGTTCTTTCTTTCTTTCTTGAAGAAAACCCTAGCTTAAAAAGGAATATGTTTTAAAAATATATTCACAACAAAAACAGTTTAAACATAAAATATAAATCCTTATCGAGACCTCTTTATAATTTAATACACATAATTGTTATATCCTTTAAGAATTAATTCCATTCTGTACACAATTTAAATCCCATAGAAACCAAATTTGCTTTTAATAAATAAATCCCACAAATGATTCCCTTCGAGTCCTTTAAATTCCTTTTAAAGCCGCAGCCTGAATGCCTGGATTCCCACAGTCACACACTCGAACATACACACACGGATGCACATTCATGGTGCTCATCGTAGGACATTAAGGATAATGACTGCCACAGCAACAGCAGCAGCAACAACAAATGGTAATCACAAAAAACAACAATAACAATCTGCCGCTGCTGCTGCTGCTGCTCGCCTGGGGCGACACTTGTTTGCAAGGACACCACAGAAATCCATAAATTCAAAGTCCGCTACTGTGCGCCTTTTTTTATGGTTTACTCAGCGGATATCGCCTGTGAACCGTTGGAAATTTAAATATATAAACATATTATATATGTATGTATGTATGTGCTGGTGTGTTTGAATGGGAAAGGGGGGAAACGCACGGAAAGAGCGTTAATCAGCTGTTGCCTGTTGAGCGCGGCAGATGCGGAAGGTGGATAAACGCAACGCGTATTTACAGTTCGTTTGCGTTTTGCCGTGTGTTCTTTTTTTTATTCACCCAATTCTTTCATAATTCCGCTAGCGTTCCACTATCGCTCAATTGTTGCTCGCGCTTTCGTTGTTCTTTTTATTTATTTCTTATTTCCTGGTCCCGCTTCTGCTGTACTTTTGTTTACTTTTATATTTCGTTTTATACGTTTTTGGGTGCCAAGCGCCGAAAAACAAATGACAAATCGGGCACACGTTTGAAATAATTGATTATTTTAATTAATTAACTAATTTGAACCGCTGCTGTATTTGTTTACTATTTTTTTTTTTGTCTTCTTTCTTAAATATTTTTCTGGCGAACTTGATTTTTGCGCCCGGAGACCGACGACCAAAAAACGGGACTGAAAGCACACATTGCGTTTGCACTCGGTTGGTCTCAAAAATTAGAGTTCTGGTGCTCTCACGAAAGCTTAAATTTCACGCTCAGAGCACATTGTGTTATTGTTCTCAATTCTACAGAATTTCTGATAAATAGGGGGCGCACTGCCCCCGACAAAGAACCAGGAAAAGCTGTATTCTTTTTTTTTAACGTTTCATTCAATGCAAAGAATATTGTTATCGTTAACCCTTAGTTAAATACAAAATATAAATGAGAATTAACTCAAATACTTATAGCTACAGTTTTTCTCAAAAGATTTTTCCAACCTCGTCAGTAATTTTCTTTTAACGCCTTTCGCCGATCTTGACCTGTCTAGCGCCCCCAGTTGCTAAATTTTTGCCAAAGTTTTTCTTCAATGCGCATGATTTTCAATTTACTCCTGTTAATTGGCAGCTGCCAGAGAAAATCTGTTAGAACGAGCGTTTTCATGTTGAAAATTGAGCTCTGTCCAAGAATTGGTCTTCTGTCGGAGCCAAAGAGCGACTAGTGCTCTCCGTGCCGGCAAGGAAATGGGGAGAGCGAGAACGCTTTTGAGTGCCCGCCAAAACCGCATTGAGCAAAAGCTGGCAGAAAATGAGAGTTAGAGTGGGGCCCTACAGAGGCGTAGTCTAGGGGATGCACCACCTGTTCCCCTAATTGTCATTCCGTTCAGACCAAGCACACAGCTGTGCATGCTTTACCCATATGGAGCTTATAAAACTAATAATATGTGCCAAATCGGATGGCACCTGCCGGCCAAGCAGGTCCAAAACCGAACAGGCCCAAATGCCACCTGTGGACCCACAAAGAGCGCTCTAACGCAGGCTTAGTCAAAGTTCTCTCTCAGAAGCTAAAGCTAGAAGTGGCGCAAAGCTTACGTAACTGTTTCGGCAGGTGCTTTATTCAAAATAAAATAAAATATTTAAAATGTAACAAAAAAGTTGGAAACACGTGTCGTAGGTAGAAACTTTAGTAAACTTTTCTCTGAAATTAATGTATATTAACAGAGATTAATATTCTTATTTATTTGCTTGCATATAATATTAAAAATAAAAAATATTTCAAAGATTGATACTTTGACTTGATATTCAAAAGCTTTTCGACTTTTTGAAATTTGAATTTGAATTTGAACATTAACTTTATTTAAACACTTTTAATTGGATTTAGTCTTAATCAAAAGGTAAAATATAGAAAAATAAATGGATACTGATATAGAATATCATATATTATTTGAATTATGGCCTCTGACAGCTCCATAAATGGAGCTCTAGATTAAATTTATTATTAAAACGGACTAGTGAACTCTACAGGAACGAATATTTCTAATAATTTTAAATATTTTACACGTTTAGGGGCTAAAAATTAATATATTTTCACACATTCCGACATTATTTTACTTTAAGCAAATATAATTAAAAACGAATATAATTATTTATTTTTTAAGCAAGTATATAAATTATATTATTATTTTTTTTTTGTAACTAACAGGCAAAGTTATCAAGATTAAGTATCTGTAAATGGCATATATGTACTTGTTTGTTTCGTGCCTTCATTTGGTTTTATAAATACACTTTTCTATATACATATTTTATTTGTAATATTATTGTTTCCCCAACTGTGTAATTTAAATCTATAGATTATGATTTCAACAGCGATCTTCTCTAACACAAGTAATTTATTTATTTTTTGATTCTACATAGTTTTTAATTGAATCTAAAAATGCTCCGAAAACAAAATATTATCAAGGAAAGCGATTAAGCCAGACAAACAAGTACGCATTACCTTATCAATTGTATAATCGATGTGCTCTACTATTTTTATAACTTTTGCAATTTACTATCACTAACTGAACAATCCCCCACCATTTGATACCTAAAGCCAAACAAATAAACAAACAAAGCTGATTTAAATATCACACCACACAATACCACAAACGTTGTTTATTGTTCACTCATCGGGACTGACAATTGAGGAGTGTAATCAGCTCAATTAAAAATATTTGCATCTACAGATACAAGATAGAACAACACTAGATTTCAGTTCGCACTCACGGGTTTCGTTTTTGATTAGAATGCCGAGCAACTGCACACGACGCCGTTAAAATTCAAACTGAACAGAATTCCTGACCTGCGGCCGCCTTATAAAAGATTCCCGAACGCCAGTCACCCGAACTGATAATCTTCGGTTACTATGTAGTATCTATGAAGACGAAACCGAAGCTATTCGACAGATGCGGGAACTTGGGGTCGGCTTAGGTGAAAGTATACAGACAGACATAGTCCGTCTTTTTCCCCAAATGGGGTGTATATTGCGTGAGAATGCCTGGGGGGATATTTTTAACCATAATTAATACACTAATCAATGGAACAAACACGCGCTCCAAGACCTGGGGCTGATCGAGGCTCCAGAATTTTGTAGAAGAAAAGAGGAAGAGGTTCTTGTTGAATTTCGAGATAGATCTGTTAGATCTTAAAGAAAAGCTTGAACAGAAAATACTGTATGCTAAATATATTTTTAACAAAAATACTAAACAAACCTATAGATTTTAAAAGAATCCAAAGATTTATACTTGCAGCTTAATTATTATTTATAAGCATACAAGTGAATTGTATTTATTCCCTATACTCCTCAAGAATTTCTTGATAACATCTAGAGATTCGTGAAGAAAACTTAAGATTATTGCCATATTATTTAGTTAGTTAAACATTTCTGAAATATACTCATTAATAGATAAAAAATGTATATTATCAGTACTAAAAAAAATTTAAATGTTGGATTTTCTGTCGCTTTTCTTATAACTTTGACAAGACTTTCGATCGATGAGACTTTAGACTAGCATTTGTGTGTCTATGCCGAACGCTTACACTGCCAGTGTGAGCAAAGCCCAGGCAGGGAAACTTGCAGACTCGCAAGTGTATCTGTAGGGCATCAGGGCTCTAAAGGCATTTCTTCTTAAAGTCCACAGTATATTCAAGTGAAAATCAAACGATTAGCAAATAAAAGCAAATAAAAATTAAAGCTTAGGAAAAGCAAACAGATAGGAAAAGTAAATTTAATCTTTCACAAACGTTAAGTTTGTTTATATTTAATAGAGACTTATTTGTCTTAGAACTATTAAAGATTGTTTTTTACAGGGTGCTCCGAATGACATTCAAAATGTGTTCACAACAATTAAATAATTCGCAAACAAGCGACAATTTGTTACCTGTGCCAGTTATTATATTTGCCTTTTCTTTGGGGCTACTTTAATGATAATTTAAGTTTAGCATGTTGCAGTCACAAAAGTAAATGTCATTAAGTATTAATCAACAAGAAGGATATTTGTATTATTTATATTTAATTAAAATTTACAAATTTTGGTTGACTTTAATTTAGCATAAAATATATATAAAAAGTAGCAGAGCCATATAGAAGGAATTCATTGACTATTCTAGCTTTCACACTTATTCTTTAATTGTTCAATTATTCAACATTTTGTATCAAAATGTATATATTCATAGTGTTTCTTGTCACGTCACAGCTTCCTGTTGGTTGCTTTTTGTTGGACTGACTATGGTTTAGACCGCATTTGGGCGTAATTATATTGCTGTCGAGACGGCAATACAAATGACACGATATTTGGTCAAACAAACAAATTGATAATTGCGTGATTAAATTATTTGCTTTAGCTGTCCCCCAACAGACCTATTCTAGTCACGTTGTTGCGAATTATTAATAAGTTAAAAATTGAATTATTTGAACAACCAAAAGTCCTAGCTTGACACCTGCCATATGTCGTTCTAAGGACGATTTGGCGAACTAAAATTCGGGTTTAAGACTGCTAAGCTATTGGGAGTTTCAACTAGTTTTATTTGTTACATTTTACAAGAAGTTTGATGCGAAAAAATATTTAATAAAATACGTTTTCACAAAAAAAAGTCTTTTAATAAGGCAAAAGCATATACGCTCAATTTAGGCGATATTTTGAAGGAGATATAGTTAATAATTCAACTAAAGTGTGCTTATTCTTAAAAATATGGATATGCTATAATAATATTATAAAAATAAGTTACAAATGTTAATGTTATAAAATTTTTCATATTAAAAATGTGCAAATATATATAACAAAAGGTAACATAAATAAATAAGAATGATAAACAATTAGGAACAAATCAGGGGGAATTATACAACTTCTGGCCCAGAACCTTAGTTCCTTTCAATGAAGGAAAAGTTATTTTATGAAATTAGCTCGTTAAAATCTTAATTGCATGATAATATCACACGAATCCGCTAAATAAAATACAAAAGTATGAACTCATTCATTAATAAGTCCAATATTGAGGCAACCCCAGTCTCTCTTCAGCTCTTTAACTCTCTTTAACTGGAAATTGTACTATATACCGAGTCCCATATGTTATAATATTTAATATTATTTGTTGAAACTCCGACTTAAGTAAATATACAGACCGAACACAGGTGGGCAATGAGTCCGCTCCTGGCCAGCAACAAATAAAGAAAAACAACAAATTGCTGGCGAAGCAAACGGTGAAAACAAACAGCAGATGATCCCCAAGAGAGCGGCAATGCCTGAGTTGTATCCAATTTTTCGTGGGGCCCTGCTCTCATGCTCACATGCTCACATGTGCTCACCTATTCAGCGTCGGGCTGATCCAACTTGGAGCAGTCCATTTAGTTCGTACTTGACCGCGAAGGCAGCTATATCGTGGGATCACCAGATATATTGCGATCGGCAGTGGAGAGGAGAGCGAAGAGTGCTTCTGTGTTCGGTCCAAGATAAACAGCCGGGCTAAAGCAAATGTTTGCCCAACATTGCCGTTAGATAATTAGATTATTCCGCCATGGACGCAGTGCAGCAGCAAACAGCACATAACAACAACAGCAGCAACATCGACAGCGACAAATGCCAGAAGCTAAAGAGATTTGTGATTGTCGGCCTGCTGATCACCATTGGCATCTTGAGCTGGCACTTCTACGGTGAGCAGTTGCGCTCTTCCCAAAGAGAAACGGTCGCTAAATTTCTTCTCTCTTAGAGTACTTCCACAGCAAGCCGCTGCCCAAAACACCCGACGATGTCTTGACCCTCTCGAAGAATCTCTACGCGGAAGAGACTGAGGTCAGTCCGTATCTGTACAAGGTGAATCTCCAGGGGAAGACAACATCCGGTGCCCACGATGATCGGGCCCCCAGAAAGTAAGTGTACCTAAGGTTAAGGTCTAAGAATATTAATTAATATTGATAATTTTCAGTCTCTTTGAATTACACCAAGATCTGCTGGCCAGAGATGCCAACTCCAGCACAGCCCTGCTCATGCGTCTCTTCGATAACTACGAGTTGGATGTGGGCGTGGCGGATGTCTCTACGCCGGAGCACCTGCAGGAGCAGCATGACTTCCTGCGCACGGTGATGAGCACCCGGATAATGAAGCTAACCATGCGGTATTTGGTGCACAAGGGTAAGCTGGCTCCAAGTCGGTTGGAACCATACTCATGCATCTCTTCCTGACCGCTTTCAGATATTGTGAGCACTGAGTATGACGATCAGCTGCGACTGCTGCAGGAGCTGTGGTTCACACCCTACTCCCGGGGACGCGGCATCGTGGGCAGCTCCAGCTTCGAGCATGTCTTCATGGCGGAGCTTCGCGACCAAAAGGTCCTTGGGCTGCACAACTGGCTCTACTTTGCCGACCAGGAGCAGCGAGGCAATGTGGACTACAAGGGATGGTTGAGCCACCAGGAAATGGGCAAGGTAAGAGTTTCAGGTGGCTTATAAAACCCAAATTGATTTTCTATAATCTTTTGCAGAAAAACCAAATGCTGCTTAGCCTGCGGCACACGTTCCACAACATTCGGAAGCCGGTGAATGGTTTCTTTGTGGGCACATCGCCCGAACTGGAGTTGGGCCTGTACACCGCCTGCTTTCTGACCACGGCGGAGGAGGAGCCTTGCCACATCCAGCTGGGTCGAGCTCACGCCACCATAGTCTCGCATGGCTGGAACTGGAATGGGATGCGCCTGATAGCCACCGCTTATCCCGACGGCTCCTAAATCATCCCCAACACCATCTCCATGTCCCGAAACTCAATAAAACTACATAGTTACATACATAGTCATCGGAAACGCAAAAACGCAAAGCTCCAAAGTCAAAGTCAAGTTCATTTTATTTCGGCACTTTATGAGTACGCTTGGCCTGCCTGTCGCTGGCAATTGACGAGCCCGTCAGTCAGGACATGAAGAATGTCCGCCAGGATGTCCTTGCCGCCCATCGTTCGAGTTGTTTTGACAGCGTTGCGTGGCCCTACATCATGGAGTTGTTTATTAGTTCTAACATTAATAGTTATTACTGACGGAAATTAAGCAAGTGGAAAAGTCAATTATTGCAAAAGTGTTTGCCAAGTTTAAGTAACTGCGACGTTTCATTATGGAAAGGATATATCATAGTTATTGAATAATTCAGTCCTTACTCAGTTCGATGGTTGGCCTAATCTACCATCAAATCCCAGGGACTTCTTACAAAACAATACTAACTTAATTTGATATTTAATAATAGATTTGTAAACTTAATTCTTAATAAATAAAAGAAGATTCCCTTTTAGTAATATTTTCAAGCTTAGGGACTTAAAAATAAATAAGTAAACCATTTTCTTAGTTTGTTTTGATTTCGAATTAATTTATTAGTTAAAAAACATGAATGTCCTTTATTGTTTTGTCCTGGAACACATGAGTAGAAGTACGTATGTTGACTGAAGAAACTTGATTTGCTGGAGAACTCGGTGCTGACCCCTATCCGTGGGCATCTAAATGGCGCTCGATGATGACTGTCTCGTTGACCGCTTCCTCCTGCTGGACCACGGCCGGAGCACTCGATCTCCGCGCCGTTATGATGGTGGTGTGGGCCGGGGACAGGCTCTCCTCGGAGCCTTGGTCGGGCAGGACCAGATACGTCTCGCTAAGATCGGCCAGCTCGGAGCAGGTCTCATCGTTGGAGGAGCGCATCAGGCTGGGACTGCTGATCGAGCACTCCAGCGGCTGGAGATCCTCGCAATCGGGACTCCAACTACTTCTTGCCGGCGGCTGTCGGGGCAGGCTGTTGTGGCAGAGCGGATTTTCCGCCGGCGACTGCTCCAGCAGCAGCTGCAGACCCCAAAGCTCCACTGCCCGGGCGCGGTTGTGGTCGGCTCGCTCCGGCAGATGGTGCTGCCGCAGCTGCTGCTGCTGCTGCTGCTCCTGATCCGGCTCCTGCTCCTGCTGCACCTCCAGCTGATCCAGCGGCTGTGGCTGGCGGGGACGTGATGCCCGCTGTCGCCGCTGCGAGCGGCGGTGGCGATCTGTTGTAATCCGTGGCCACTCGCTGGGGAGCAACTGGCGCCGGCTGGTATTGCTGCGACTGGGACTGGGGCTGAACGGCTGCGGTGGCTGCCGGCGAGGTGTCATACTGGTATCCAGACTGCCCATAGTCAGCTGCCCCATAGTCGTAGGCACCGCCAGCATCGCCATAGTCGTACTGCTGGCCCTCGTACTGCTGCTGGGCATAGGCATTGGGATCGTAGGCCCCGGCCTCGTACTGCTGCTGATCGTAGGCACTGTAGTCGGTGTTGTAGGCGGCCAGGTTGGCGCTGCCGGCGTTGGCGATGCTGCTCTCGGCCAGGACTGGTGCTGGCTGCGGCTCTGCCTGCTTCTGCTCACCTTGCTCAGCCCGTTCCCGTTCCCGCTCCCGTTCGCGCTCCCTTTCCCGCTTTTCCCGCTGCTCGCGAAGTTGTTGCAACTCCCGGTCGCGCTCCTCACGCTCCCGTTGCCGTTCCTGCTCCTGCTGCTGCTGCTGTTGCTGTTGCTGCTTCTCGCCCAGGCCAAGGTTGTCCTTGAGATTCTCGTCATCGTTATCGTGGAGTCCATAGTCGGCGAGCAGGCCTTTGCCGTTGCTGAGGCTGCTCTTGCGGCCTGTTGCCGCTGCAGCTGCAGCAGCTGCTCCCGCAGCAATGCTGGCTGCAGCTGTTGCTGTTGCTGAGGCACTGGCTCCGCCGGCAATAGGTGCTGCTCCTGCAACTCCTCCGCCTGATCCCGATCCTGATCCAACCGCGTAGTCGTCGTCGGCGCTGTTGTGTGGTTGTGGGGTGCTTTGTATGGGTTCGATTGTGGTGCCATATGTCGCTGCCTGGTAGTCGTAAGCGGCTGTGTGAGTACAAGAATTTTGGTTAGAGTGACGCCAATCACATGCTAAAAGTGTACAAGTGGATAGTGTGACTGAATCTAGATCTGATCTGGTATTGGGTTCGCGATCTGGTCATTTCCGGGCACATCCGCCGCATCCTTGACTGGGGCTTCCGGCTCTGATGGAGTGGTGAAATCGGGTTAGCATTTGGAGGGAACTCTGGTACCATTGAGGGTGTCTGTGTGGGCAGTGCTATGCTTTGCTAGGTTGGTGAGCACCGAAAAAATATATAAATTCATCTCAGAATGGAATAAAGATTTGGGGAAGCTAAATTGATCCTTAAACGTACTTCTACACACATCAATATTCAAGTTAATCGTTTCAGGATCACTTTCCGGAACTACCCTGCCTTTAATCCTCTTCTGAATTGAATTATCTTGTATCTTTTTTCGGTGTCTCGACTCAGGACTCGAACTTTACCTTTTCCGGGAACTAAGCTAGTATAATCATGTGGTGAGGTATCTAATTTACTCATATGCTCCTCATTACTCAACATGCGATTGGACAGATACTCTAGATTCGACTGTAAAGCGGATATTTCCTCTCTTTAAAATGGCATAAAGTGGAGAAAGGGAGAAGACAGTGTATGAGAAAGACAGGGAGAAAAATAGAGGGAAGAGAGAAAGGAAGAAACACACATATTAGTCGATTTTTTTGTTGGAACCCTTACCATCGGTGTATCCCGCATGTCCTCGGAGCTGGGCTCCGGGGATCCCTGGTGCATTGGCATTTGTGACTTGTACTTGGCCCAGATCTGTCTGAGACGCGACATCAGCTGCTCGTTTGTGGCACGCAGCTGCTGCTTCTCCTGGCTGGGAGTTTAACAGAAGCAAAAGTAAATTAATAAATAAATAAATATAATTAAGCATAATAAATTGCAAGCTAGCTTTAAAGTAAATTATATTACAACTAGGTAATGTTTTTCAAGTTTTAGAAATCCCAAGAAGATAAGAGAATTTGTAAACACTTTTTAAAGAAGAATCTTTGATGAATACAATTCCCTTACATTTTATAGCACATTAATGACTTAAAAAATAACTAAATTAATAATGAACATAAAATCAAAAAGAATGTTTTTTTTTTATCTTTAGGAAATAGTTAATAAATCCTATAAAAGTCGGGCACAATTTGAGTTTAAAAAATCTCAATAAGAGTAAATAAAAATTATGGTAAAATGAAAGAACTATCTTTAATAATAAAGATAAAAGAATATATTTTAAGAATTAGCTAACCTTTCACAAAACAAAAACATAGAGAAAGGCAGCACAAAAAAGGTATTTTAAGTGCTGGTGAAATGTTCTACTTAGTTTTCATAAATTAAGCCCAAACAAGCCCTAATAATGGCTCATATACCTTAAACTTAAGACTATTTAGTGGACTAGAAAAAAACACTATCAAAGCTTCGTAGTCTGCTCCTGCTCGTCCGCATCCTCCTCGTCCTCCTGTTGCTCCCGCTCCCGCTCCCTGTCGTTCTCCAGCTCCGCCAGCTGCTCATCGATGTGAGCCAGCTCCGGCGAGGTTGTCTCCTTGACAAAAGTCTCGTTCAGGGCCTGGGCCACTTCATCCACCTCCTTGACGAACGTCTCGTTGAGGGAGCGAGTGGCCTTTGGCTTGTGCTGCTTGGGCACCAGGCGCACATTGACATCCACTTTGACCGGCGGTCGTGGCTTCTTGTGGCAACCGTATCCATCTCGCTGCAGCAGCTGCTCGAAATACAGTTTGGGCTTGATGCTGGCACTCAGGGCATTGCTGCCGGGACCTCTACAGCCGGACGGCACTTCGGCCGATGTGGCGCCCGCCATGCTGCCAGCGTCCACCGTCAAGTGCTGGGCTTGACACGTGGCCTGGCAGGCGGTGGCACTGCTGAGGGTCTGATTCAAAACAAGATGCTGTTGCAGCCAAGGCAACGGCTCCGTTTTGCATGGATGACAGCAGCTACCCGGATGCAGCTGCTCCTGATGCAGCTGGGATTCGGTTACGGAGGTGCGCTGTTGGTGTTTCTGTGGCGAGTGCTGCGTGTGGTGCGTGTCTAGGGTGAACTCGTGCCCGTGACAATGCATGCTCTGGCTGTGAGTGGTTTGTGTACGCGATTTGCTGGCTGCCGCTGCTGCTGCTGCTGCTGCTGCTGTTGATGTTGCTGCTGCTGCTGACTGCCTGCTGCTGCTGTTGCTGTTACGACTGCGGCAACATGCAGCACTCGCTTCGCTGCTGCGTCTGCGTGGCTCATGCTCGTGTCTGTGCCTCATGAAACTGGGGCAAAAGCATTTGGGCTTCGATGTTGCTGGTGCTGCTGCTGCTCCGGCTACTGTCTCCGCTCTGCCCTTGGGCTTCTTGTAGCTGGAGAATTTCGGCAGCGGCGGCATCTTGGCCAGCTCCTTGGCCAGCCGCTCGTTGCTCCTGATTATGTTCTGCAGGATCTCGTCGCCATCGACGTTGGCGGCAGCAGCAACATCGCCGCCAGCTGGCATAATGAATTCGGGTATTTCCAAGTCAGGCAGCAAAATGAACTCGTTTGCGCTTTCTTTTATTGCTGTTGTAGATGTTGTTGTTGTTGTGGCTGTCAAAGGCCCGCTTGATGTTGTTGTTGTTGTTGGTGGCATCACAAGATCGCAAATTGGTTCTAATTACCACGAAAAATTGCAATTGCATTGCAGGCGGGCAGCAAAAGAAAGGTTTGAAGAAGTACAAGTACAGCGTGTTAATCCAGTCTCAAGCTAGGTCTTGTTGGTTTTTGCTTTTTTTTTTCGTTTTTCATTTTGCATTTTGCATTTTTGCTTTTGGTGTGAAACGAATCTCGGAAAAGGAAAAATTGGTGTCGGAAAACTGGTGGGAATAACTTTGGTTTTGGCCTTGAATTTCATATTGCGCAGTGCGGTGGCTTTTCCATATCTCAACAACACAACACAGACTTTCAATTAAACAATTCACATACCATTCTAAGGGGGTGTTTTATCATAAAAATTGGAGGTGTGGCAAATAACTAAATGAAACTGCAATTATTATTACTTTTTTGTTGCTAACTCAAAACGAGGGACAATAATTGCAGCTTCTGAGTGGTAATTAGCTAATGGTACTTATTATGATCATAATTACTTGTGCTTGTAGGTCGTATCCTCTAATTTGCCCGTTAGGGTCTTGCACTCGCTCGTCAGTTTATCCATGAGTTGCTTCTGAGATGTTATCATTTCCTCAAGCTCATTTACCGTTCCCGCTACAAACATTGGACATTGGAACGGTTTAGATACATACATACATATATGATGGATATATATTTCGATATAAAAAAAATTACAGAAAGCTACAGAACAAAACTCATGGATAAACTATTGAACACTTTTTCTGTAGATAATTTTCAGTTCGAATTTATCGGGGTAATCTTTGGGAATTTTAAGTTTTTGGAATAGAACGCACGCAGAAACACAATATGAGCTTCAATAGCTTAGCCAGAGTTTATAGATAGATAGGACAGAGGCAAAGTGACAGGTGAGGAGGATAGAGTGTGGTCTTGAGGATGTATTATATGTTCACTTACCATGCTTATCCTGCATTTCTGAGATCCGCTTGTCCAGGTCCTTCTTGGTGGGTCGTATCTCGTTCTTTAGCTCTCCATAAGCCAGCTGGGAAAGGAAGAAGTTTGAGCAAGTCATTAAACATAGGTTCGATTGCAAAAAAACATTGATAAATCGTTGCTGTATAAATATTTTATGTACAGTCTGATAAATAAATTTTTATTTTAACGTTGCGATATGCAAATGTGCGATACATCGATATACTGTTTAAAACTGTGTCAAAGAATAGTCTAAAATTGGTCAAAATATCATTGTTTGTATCAATTTTTTGATGTGTTAAAAACATTTGAACGTTGATGGCGAATTTCTTCGATATTTCAAGCTTCGATATGTCAAACCTTATGATATTTTCGATATGACATTATACTTTGATATCATATCGATATCCCTAGTTAGATTACTACAAAAACCAAAAGTCACAGTTTAGGACTCTATATTACGGACTAAGCTATCAACTATTAGTGGACTCACCTCCTTTTCCAGGTTGGCTATCTCATCGTTGAGCCGCAGCACCTCCCGTTTGGAGTGGAGCAGGTCGGCATCCCCTCGATCTAGACGCTGCCTCAGCGAGTTTATCTCCGCGGTAAGGCGAGCCGCCTCCGTCTTGGTTTCTCTGGCGGCCCGGTCCAGCTGAAGACGCAGCGAGGTGATGTCCTGTTCCAGGGACTGCTTCTCTGCATTCACCTGAGCCATGTCCGCCAGGAAGGTGGTCCTGTTGGCCCTCAGTTCCATCTTAAGCTCCTCAATCTGCGAATTGCGACTGGCAACGTCCCGCTTGAGATCGGTCTCGTAGCGCTTCTGGCGCTCCAAGTCCAACTGCAGCTTGGCCACCTGCTCCCACTGGCAGCTGAGATCGCCGCCCAGCTGATCCACCTGGCTGTTGTAACGTCGCTCGGCACTGGCCCTCTCCTCGGCCAGCCGCCTGGCCATCTCGTGCTGCAGTTCCCGCACGCGCTCATGCTGGCGGTCCAGCTCGTCGCGAAGGTGACGCACCTCCAGCTCTGCCTGCGAGCGTTCCATCTGCACCAGATCACTGATGTAGCGCTTGGAGGAGGCGCTACCCTGGCTTTGGGCCTTGGCCTCGTCCAGGAGGCGCTGCAGGTGGCGTACGCTCTCCTCAAGGTTGAGCTTGTCCTGTTGCAGACTCTCCAGCTGCTTGCGGTGCAGTTCGCAGTTGGATCCCCCCGAAGACCCCAAGGTGGCCACCGCGGAAAGGGGATCGGTGTGGGCCAGCTTCCGCTTGAGTTCCTCGTTCTCGGTGCGCAGGCGCCGCAAGTCAATGCTGGCTTGCATCAGCTCCGCCTCCAGTTCGCTGATCCTGGCCTCGTAAACAATGTTCGGTGCACTCGCATAGCGGGGACTCTGCACCTGTCCCTTGGCAGCGCCCTTCCTGGGAGTTGACGGGGTCTTTCGGCCACTGGCGAATACCAGATGCTCGTCGCTGTCCGAGGAAGGACTGGTGGTGGCTACCGGATGTTGGGTCTTGCCCGAGCCGAGAGCCACCAGCTCAGATCGTGCATTCTCCGTCAGCTGTTCGTTCTCGTTGATCACGTCCTTGACTTTGCCCAACAAATTGGTCAGCTCGCTGCGGCAGTACTTGGACTCCTTCTCCAGCTGTTCGATGTAGTCCTCCTGCTTCTCAATGAAACTGAAAATCTCCACGGGTGCGGAGACACTATCCGCTGGAAGAGGGGCAGCCGGAACAGAGCTGCTTGGATAGTGAACCGGCGGTGAGGCCAGGTTCTCCTTGGAAGCCGAGAGATACCCCGATGTGTAGCTCTTCTTGGGGCGATACGAGGTCATCCGCGTCTTCTGGCTAGGCGACAAGTACTTGGAAATGTCCGAGAAGACGGGACGCTCAATTACCTGGAAAAGTATTGGTGATTGTAGAAGATATGTTCCGCTTTTTAAAGCATAGCTGCTCACACAGACCCCAAGAAGTCGCACGAAGCCTGCCAAAGATAACCGAAGTCTCGCTCGGCAAACTTTGTGCCTCGAGGGCAGTGTGTAAGCTGTCCTGCTTTAAGGCCATACACCCACCGATAAATTATCTGAGAAATTATCCCCGGAATCCTCGTTGAAGTTGCGCAAATAGGAGGACACGCCGCCACCCAGTTTGGGAGCCACGTAGGAGTTGTCCGCCAGCATCACCTTGAGGCGGCCCACTGCCTCGTTGTAGGCGTAGTTGGTGTAATCCATGGTCTTGCTCTTCTTGCTGATGCCGCCCTTCGAGGACTTCATCGGGAAGTTTCTAAAGTTAACAGGGAAGGACGACACAGGATTCTTGAAAGTTGTTCATCTTGGATCACATTTTTACTGGGAATTTGACTAGGAAACCGAGTTGCTGAGCAACTGAAAGGAAATACTGAACTGGGCCGGGCGGAAAAAAGCGAAACTGAGGCTGTCCATTGGGGTGACAATTGGACTTGGTGTTGCAGTCGTTGCCAGGACAACAGGTTGGCCAAAATACAAAATTAACCCTACGCCTTAGGACCGAGTGCATGCGTCATGGTTGAGCTAACACCTCCGCGGGGGTTGTTAAATCCTGGCTACCCTCCAGCAAGTGTTTTTATATCAGAAAAAACTATCTGCATATGCTGGTATTATTTGGAATCGGAGAAGAAATTGGGGAGGAATTTATTTGACAAAACCCCATAGAAGAGGGCGCTATATAAATTGTTGTGGTTTTGAAATTAATTGATCAGGTCTCCAAAAGTGTGTTACTAAAGGTTACACCTTAGAAAATAAATACCGTCATAGCCTTCTTAATTGATTTCATATACCCAGCGAGTTCTAAAGTTTTCTGTTTCTTAATTATTGATTTTATATTTTTTATTAGTGATTTTAAATAAATAAAACGTAAATTCCGCCGAAAAGAATAAGTTACTCTTGAATAGAAATATATTTGTTACCATATAAGTCTGGTATTGAAAATAATAAGAAAAAGGTTTGGCTATTAGTTTTGTCTAGAAAAGAATCTTTATAACTTTTTTAAATATTAAAAATCTTTATTTTATTTAATAAATTTATAGAATATAACGTTTTAAATAAACAGACCTCAAAAACTGTGATTTAATCAACATAAGTTCCACTTTAAAGCATTAATATATATTTTTAACACATTTAAATGCTAGATTATATATGAAATTTAAGGAATTTAACAATTTCTAAACTTTTTCTTTAGTAATATATTTCGGAAATATTCTTTATGTTATTGGAAAACTATTTCTTTGTACTTGAAGCAGCGGCAAGTCTAATCCCTGATAAAATCCACTCTTTCAGTTTTAATATTTAACTAAATCGAGTCGTATTTTCGTATATTTGCTGATATTTAAAACAGTTTTCTTTTGTTTTCGGTGACATTCTAACACTTCTATTCAATTGAAATAAGTTTCATTCCAGCGACTTTTAACTTTTACTGAGCTCGTAACTTTTTCTGTATTCTTGCAACTTGACTTTGTTATGCAATTGCCTTGTTTTTCACCCCAAAAGAACTTGAGATAAACTGTTTGTGTCAGTTTGCAGCTGAACACAAGTTCAGGCCACAAACTCAAGGAAGTTTGACAGATGGAGAAGGCAGAGGTCCAGCCAAGGGATTACCTCGATCGACGCTTAATCCGGCCGCCCGCACTGCTCACGCTGGCGATGCTCTCGCGGTCGGAGTATCCGGTGGAGCGCTGCTGGGCGAGATGACGCAGGTCGTCGCTCGTCAGCAGCGAGGACGTTGTCAGATGGCCGATGTTGCCGATGTGGGCCTCCGGTTGGTTCTGTGAGTGGCTCCTGAAACTGGAACTCTTCGGTTGGTACAAAGGGGCGCCGTACTTGAGGTTGAAGTTGTCCGCTTTCATTTTACTTTGCACGGGCCAACATGTGCGCGGTAACGGGGGGAAATCTTGGGATGGGGATGGGGATGGGGGCTTGGCTAAAAGTTTGTAGCACAATCCGACATGCAATTCGGCCCGGTGGCAGGGGAAACACTTGTGGTATGTACTTCCTTCCGCCTTTGAGGTCTGCACTTTAATTGTTTCTTTGTTTCTGGGAAAGAGTGAGCGACAGACAGGACGACAGGACGACGACGCGATGAAGTTGAACTGAAACCACCGCGGGCACAGGCCAAAGCTTTTATAGACTCGCCGTGCCCATATATATATCCCATATATGTAAATGGTTTAGTGTGCCTCCATAATGTGCTTGGTGCCATGTCGTGCCCTGTCAGCGAGATTCCAAAACACAGACATTATTAGCATTTCCCCTGCTGCAGTGCAAGTGTGTCGCCATGGCAGCTCGACGGCTCCAAAGGGGGGAACGCTATGGAATCTCTCCCGTATCCGTCCGTTTCCTGTTTGATCGATACGGAACTCGGGGAAGTCGAAGTCGTCAATGCACCGAAGACACGCTCATTTGTGCCAATATTTGGTCATTGTATAGCCTTCTGGTTCTCCTCATCCTCCAACTGCCTGTTTTCTGTCTCTGGGTTGTTCAACTCAGCGGGCTTTGCCTTGTCGAATCGAGGCCAAAAACGTTTTCATTGCATATTTTAAGGCCCGCTATCTGGGTTTATGTCTGCAGGTATATTTGCTTCCAAGTTACATTATTTACGGTGTGGAAATGAGAGTTACCCTTAACTGGAACTAACTTAATTAAAATCAATTAAAATACAAAAATAAGGGGTAACAAGGTCAAAGTGTCAGGACAGTCGCAAGGAATTTTTTAGTAGGTGAAAGGAAAATTAAACAAGAAATAGCTGAGTGTTTCTTTAAAGGTATTTACATAAGCCTCTTTGATTATTATGGCTTGGGGATTATAACTGGCTTTTTACCTTTATTTTATTATTAATTAATTAGGAATTTAATGGCGATTGATTAATATATATGATGTTTGCTTTATCGCCAACTCATAACCTTCTAAATACCAACTGAAACCACCCAGAATCTCTGCGAATGCAGTCTTTAAGCAAATCTTCTAGACACTCTCCTGTACATAGAGGTAATAAACTAAGATTTCGGTGAAATTATTGGCCATATTCCTCCTTTGACTATGCTTCCCGAATTCCACGGGAAGAACTATTAGGTTTCAGAATTCAGTTGCCAGGGGCCAGCTACTGCCACATGTGGTAACCGCCTAGACCCGCCAACAATTGATTGTCGATGTTCCTATAACTTATGGCCAAATCACAGACATTTAATGGCCCAAATAACTCAGGCTCGGCAGCCGTCGAAGCTGTGGCTCTCCCCCTCCTCTAGAGATCCCCCATTCCGGGGGCCTGTCCGGGCGATCTGAGGCGAACCCATCCCCGAGTGCAGCCACACAATCAATCAATGCAATCTCTGTTATCATGAATAATTTCCTAGCGGGCAAATGCACAGCAGCAACTGAAGCAGAGCCAGAAACCCTTTTGGCCAAAAAGAAATAAAAGGACAGGGCAAAAAATAAACCATTTTCCCCTACACTTTGAGACCTTTTCCATATATTATCAGCTTCTTGCGATTTAATTACCCCGACTATGGAAAACAGCAGCAGCAGCAACAATAAGAGTGGCGGCCAGCGAAATTAACCCTCTGAGAGATAAACGCATTATTCCATGTGCAGAAATCTGCAGCACAATTCATAAACATAACCTACACGAACCTCTTACCTTGCCCAAGTGTGCGAGCCTTATCGATCGTGGTCAAGAGCAGCGGCCGGAGACCGAGACCCGAGCCATGTCCAGGCGCAATCCAAGTTGCAAGCCCTCGGGGCGCTCTCAGCAATTTTCATTGCTCCAGCTCCAGCTTCAGCTCCGGCAACTGCAAACGCTTCAGCTGCACTGGGAAAGATTTTAGAAAGAAATTTGTAAGGATATTATGTATAGTTTAGTTACTAGTAAACTAGAACTCACTTTTCTTTTATACATATATTTCATATTTCCTTGCAACTATTAAGATAGATTGACAGCAAATCCGAGTTCCTATTTATGCCACTAACCTGTGTTAATCCTATTTAAACCGCCATATTTCACAACAATAATTAATGTTTTAAATTACTCACGAAACCAGCGATAAACACCAGTATTAAACTGAACATTTTTATGAGTTTTAAGGTTTACCAAAAAGATACCCTCCATATGACTACTTAATGAGAATTAACAATTTTTTTATTAGGTTAATAATAGGTTAACTAATCATCGGATCATATAATCATATAATATATAATAATAATTAATTAATTAATGGTTTAATATCAGGTGGTTTAACCATCTTCTATTTTTATAATTTTTAAAGTTTTTCTATTATTGTTCTATCCTGTTGACTAAAAGTTATAAAAAAAATATTTGAATTTATGTTATAAATATTAAAAATTCATCCTAGACTTCCTTTATTTAATACTAAATATAAAAAGTATTCTTTAAATGTACAAGTAATATAAAACAACTTATCTTGCAGGCCACAGAAATCGCTGTAGCTTTCGAATCAATTAAAAATGCGTCTAAAAGTATGCATTGAAATACGAGTATGTCTGCTCTCAAATTTATTGAAAACTTTACGAAAAAATAATATTTTACTTTCTATGTGAGAAAAAAGTTCGCCAAAACTATAATCATAACTGAATTGAAGGTGAAAAAAAGGATTTCATTATTCTTGATATTTTCCATAGCAGGAAATCAACACTATCTAGGGTGCTTCCGAAACGACAGCATGTTTTTAAACTCTTAAAAAGGTATCTAAAAGAATAAATAAAATATTTGAGGTAGCAAATAGGTATATAATACAAAACATACATATACATAAACAAATATATATAGTGGTAATACATTTGTTGGCCTTTTTACTATTCAAATTTTATGACTTAATTTTTGACACCTAATGTTTTTTGCAATTTAATTTCATTTAAGCTGTTTCTGTTTTTCTTTTCAGTGCAAGACTGCAGCTCCAGCTCGCCGTTCTCAGCTTCAGCTCTTCAGCTCTGCGGTGATCGTTGTCGCGATCTTAGCAGCGACTTGCTCTGATTCTGCGGCCAACAACAACAACAACAATCTGGCCCCGACCGCTTGCAGTCGCTGCTGGCGTCGCAGTCGCCGCTGCAGCAGCCTCAGCTATTTACAACACTGCATTCCAGCGCCGCAGTCATTCAAGAAGCGGAGCTGGAGCTGGAGCTGGAGCTGAAGCCGATGCAGAACCGCCGCGGAGAGCCAAGAGCCAAGAGTTGAGCTGTCGAGCGCGCTGAACTTGTTTCATGCCACTTTGGCTTAGTGTGTGCTCCTCCGCTGCCCAGTTCCCCGCGGCTCTCTTTACCCGTAAATGCTGTAATAAGCCAACACAAACAGCGGCCAGAAAACATGTTTATGAAAAGAAAGAAATTCCATTGCAAACAAAAGAGGCGAGCGTGCGAGGGAGAGGGTGCGAGGCGTGCGCTGAGCATGCGCGCCTGTAATCCAGCTCACACGCACACACACACACACTCATTTTCTCCCTCTCTCTGCTCTTAAGGTGTATTTTAATGATCGTGGGCTCTCCCGCTCTCTTTAAGCTCTCTTCTCGTATGCCAGTTTAGCCCACAGGCATATTTAGTTATGCCAAGGTGGAAATTTTTTCGCAAACTCCGCTGTGAAACAACAAAAACATAAAAGTAGCACAACACGTTCAATGGGCGTCGAAGCGAAGGGGGGGCAGGTGGAGTAGTAAGATGGGAGAGCAAGGAGCTTGGGCATGAGGTGAATATGCACAAAAATGTGGTGGATTCAGTTTGCGAATGCTAAAAGTATTCAACACTTCAACAACAATCACTTTTAAATAGTTCTGCAATTATTTAATTGATTTATTTATTATAAGTGAAACTTTAAAAATCATTTTAAAAATGTTGTATTAAATTTACGTAAATTATTTATCTTTTTACACATTTAATAGCTGTTTATTTAGTACATTTTATAACTTACATTATTGTATAAGTTCATTATTGTTCTCTAAAAAAATCTAGATAAGATATATTTAATATTAACTCCATATTAAAATATTATGCTCCATATTTTCGTATACATTTTCAAATCCATAATGATTTCCGAACGCTCCTTCAGTTAAAATATTTCTTTTTTATAATTACGATGTAAAGTAAAGTAACTTAAGTAAAATGTACATTTAATTCTTCTTTTTTCCATTATAAAAAATCTCTGAAGGATTTTGTGCACAAGGTATTTCACTGCATACTTTTGGAAAACTTTTCATTTGATTTGAAATCTATAATTCTGTTACGATAACTTATAAATATGAGTTAAATAATAAATATAATAATAATATTATAATGAAGTTTTCTATTTACTTTTTGATTTAAGATTATATTTAATAATTTTCCTCATTTATATTGTTATATTTGTTAAATTCCCACATTTAAAAAACCCCTTTTTCGAAATGCAACAAGTTCGTTGCCTAAGTCTTTCGATTTACGCCTGTAAACCGCTCTTCTCGCCCACCCACTCGTGGTGAATTTCTTTGTGGTGCAAGAGTGTAGCGCTCTCTTTCGTGGCCTGAGCGATCTGTGCGCTGGCTCGCCGCGACTAGTGTAGCGCTCAGTTGCCATTTACCTGTCGTCGTCGTCGCTGTCGGTCATCCAGGTGTTCCGGCGTCGAAGCGGACGCAACTGGAACGGACTGAGTCTCAAGGCGCCGCATCTCGTTGCGTGCCCGCCTCTGCCTACGTGTCCCTGTGTGTGCCCAGTGCCAAGTGCCAGTGCGAGTGCGAGTGAGACGGGGTCAGTGCCTGTGAGTCAGTGAGCGCAAAAAAGATAACACTGCGGTTAAAGAAGAAGAAAAATAAGAAGAAGAAGAAGAAGCAGAAGCAGAAGCAGGCAAAGAGAAAGAAGACGCACACACTCACACGCGACCTGCAGTGAAAATAAAGTAGAGAAAAGTGTGCTGTGAAGAATAACAGAGAATAGGAGGAGTGTTCAAGGAGGAAGGAGAAGGCGAAGAATAAGCAAAAATAAATGGAAATTAAATGAAGCTGCAAAAACTGCCAAATAAACAAAGTGCTATGCGATGCATAAATGAGAACCCGAAGGGAGTTACGTGTATAATCATCAAGGTAGAGCAGACTGATCACAACTTATTAAATTGCAATTCCAGATTCAGGTTTTTCAGCCCCCCCCTCTTCTATCTTTTCTGCTTTTTCTCTCTGTGTTTTCCTCTCGTTCTCTCTCTCTCTCTGTCTCGCCTTGCCTTTGTAGGGTTTCTTATGAAGGGGGGGGCGCAGCAATATACATATGTATGCACATGTATATTCCTTAGTTTTCTTTATTAATATTACACGATCGTAAAACTTTAATGGAATTATTCGTACACGACACCTCTCGCCAAAAGAGTGGAAAACTCTTGTCGAACGAACCCGAACGAACGCACGAACCAGTTGCAAAAGTTGTCACATTAAAATCACACCTCTGGAGATATATATTTATTGTTGTTGTTGCTGCTGCTGCTGCTGCATGCACCACTTTGGTATATAACTCGTTCGCACCACCACAGATGCAGTTACCTATGCCGATGCAGATACAAAATAGAGATAGAGATACAGATACGGATGCAGATTCAGATACACCCTCTCGGCACAGCGGTTGCATGCAAATTATAGCCGTTGAGGAAGTCGGGATGCCTCGGCCGGTCATTAACTCAACTAGGAGTTGCTGTGCAGCAGCGGATATGTTTATGGCCAACTGATTGAATTTCGCTTGGCAATTATCCGCCAAACGACTTTCCTTTTTCCCCCGCAACGAAGGCTACAGAGTCATATTTTTCCTTGGAACTGCCAGATATGTACATGAGTCGCAGATAGGTTTCTGGGCATCAGTTCGAGCTGTGTTCCACACGTGTTGGCCAAATGTTTGCGGCTATTCACATCATTAGCGAAATGCCCAAGGGGATTCCCCTTGAAACCGTATGGATACACCAACCCAAAACACAACCGAAAAAACCAGCAGGCAACATTTATTATGTCTGCTTCTCCCTTGTAATTTTTGCATGTTAAATGATTACAAATTGGTCATTTGATATCTGTCAGTCGGCTTGCCACAACAGTTTGGCAGACAGACCCACACTTTCCTTGCCAGCGGCGAATCGAAAGCGCCGAAAGACTCCACGCCGTCCATTTATTTATGCATTTACCCAACAATTCAAAGTATTTCCCGCAAAAATGTCAACATATGCGCAGTGCAGTGACAGCAGCCAGCAGTCAGCAGCCGGCCAGTTGGCCACTCGGAGAGTCAGCCATGGCCCGAAGCCCCAATCCCAAACCCAATCCCAATCCGAGTTTCAAGCATAAACCCAAAGCTGGCAATCAGAGCCAAAAAGCTTTCAAGCCAAAAGACTGCCGCCGTCGCCATCGTCGCAGACATGGAAAAGCCACTCGCCGATTTCATGAGATTTTCAACAGTTTTTGTCGTTATTTATCTCGTATTTTTATATTTTTCACTTTCCTGCTACGGGTCCATTTACTGTGAGGAGGAGCTAAGTCTTTTTTATTGGATATTTGAACAAGAATTAGAAATTACTTTTATTAACTGATATTATTAAATTTACTTGAAACTCTGATCTCAAAGTTTTTTAAAGACTTATTAAAAAGTTAAATAAAAAGCAGAACAGAGTTCTTTTCTATTTTTATGTTTAATTATTATCTTATATAATTTATCTAAGTGACCCGACTTTGTTGTGTTTATCTTCGCTAAAATATGGTTAGTAATTAGAACAGATCTGTAAAATATCTTAGCTAGCATTCCATCTCATTTATTATTCGTATCTTTTCCTCTTTTAAATGTATTTTAATTACCTTGTTAATAATTTAAAAATACAACGCCATGGGGAGATCTTAATAAGTTATTTTTAGCTTCTCCTAAATTGTTATTATTTGTTTTTAAGCCGCTCTTAAGCTCAGACCCTGAATAATTGAATACAGGTGTGACAGCAGAATATCATTAAAACACCCTGTGGTAAGGTAACATCAATGGGATGAGAATCCCTACCTTAAAATGTTATTTGTTTTATTATTTTTCTATTTTTGAGATCATTAGCTTCCCCATCATAATTATTTATTTGGCTTTAACTGGAATATAACAGGTGCTTCTATATACTGGCCTGTACATTCAATTTTATAAAGGTTTCCGCTTATACAACTAGAAATCCGACTTACCTTGTAAGTGTATCAATTATTTATTAGTTAATACATGGATATTCCTTCATTTATTATTAAAACAAAGGGCGTAGATTGGCTTGTCTTGTGTGCTCCAAGGCTTTCTCTGCAATTGGATATTTTGTGCTGCTCTGTCCTAGAACTTAATGCCCCTATTTGCTAATTTAAGATTAAGCAGCTACATTTGTAAGCAGCTGCAGTGACAGGGTATCTCTAGTTCGATGTTAACCTCCAGCTAATGGACTTTCCTTTCTTGTCCACAACTTTTATTGTATGTCTCCCGCCGCTGTGCGAGTACACGGGTTGCGGGTATTTATGTGTCTGTTTGTATGATTTCATAGCTCTTGCAACAGCGCAATCAGCAAATACTAAAATGCAATGCGACGTATTTTTTTATTATTTATAAATATTTTTTTCCATTATTTTTATTTTCCTTCCTTTTTTTTATTATTTCGCCGTGGAGCCCGAGTCAGAGCCACAGACAGAGCTAAAGCTCGACGCGAATCGTGGCCAAGAGAGCTGGTCTTGCGCGGTCTCTCACGCCACAAGCGACAGTTTTGTATTAGAAACGGCAACTTGTAGCTGCAGCTAGTTACGGACTTGACGAGGGGGGGGGGGGACAGGTTGAAGCTGGGAGGGGCAGACGGGCAGGGGGGGCAGAAGGCAGCTGGAATGTTGTTTCGCCTGCTAGTTGGCAATGTTGCCGAGTGACTGACATAGTTGCTGCTTTAGTTGCAGTCGCAATTGCGGTCCGTTTGCTGTTGTCGCAGGGCATTGCGGCTGCGGCTGAACTTTAAAATTGAATTTGTTAACAAATTTATGTGTGGCATATTAGATGGCAGAAAGAGCCGCATTCAGCGGGGTCGATCTCTTCAGCCGTCTCCGCTCGTTGTCTATGCGGGCGTCTTATGGCCTCCAGCATGCGGGCGACCGGAGATAAACCAGTTTCTTAGTCTCTTAGCCCGTCTCTTTCTCCGGGTGAAAAGCTGGCAAAGAGTGAGGCAAAACGGTGCTTTATATTCGCTGGATTTTCTCTTCCTCTTATCACCCGATCATCTCCTCCACACCATCTCTCTACCCAGCTCATGCGCTCTCTGTCTAATGAAATGTAATTTGAAAAATTGCGCGCGGCAAATTGTTGGCTTCTTGTTAGAGACCTCGTTGTCTTGTGCAGAATCTCAAATATTTTGTCTTAATTAAAATTTGCCGATCTCCTCCTTCCCCTTCCCACCCCCCGTGACGCTCTTTTTCGGCTGTGAGGCATCGTGGCTCTTTGTCTCTAGCCGAAAAGTCGGGCAAAGCTTTTAGATAAATTAACTGTGACATTTGGTCCGTCAAGCATTTGTCGCTTTTTGCATTTGCTCGACATTTTTATTGGACTTTGACTTGGCCTGGATTTATGTGTCTCGGATTTGGGGGATCTGTAGATCTGGGATTCGGGGGGATCTTGGGGATTAGCCGTGCCATCATTCACGTCCGAAACTGTGCTGGCCTCAACGTCAACGTCAGTGCTCCACCACAGCCCCGCTCTCCTTTTTTGGGAACAGCATGTAATTTGCAATGAGTTCGCCTCGTTTCAGTGTCTTATTTTGTGATTTATTCCGCTCTGGCCGCCCTGCCCACCCTGCTTGCCCTGCCTGCCCTGGCCTGGGTATTTAATTTCGGGTTAAGCCACGCTTTATCTGCAGTTTGCTGCCAAAAGTGCGGGGACTTGTTCTTGGCTTTCGGGGCCACGGCCAGAACAAAAGACTGAAGCAACGAACTGGTTGTCCGACTGGAATTTGAATTATGCCAGCGAGAGCGAGAAGCCGGCGGAGAAGCTCCACAAGAATTTGCGTTTGATTGATGACAGTCTCAATGTTTCAATCGCCATCGCCATGTTCGGCTACCCTCTTGGCCGTTTCGTTCACGGTTCATTATATAAGATTCGGTTTAATTAGTTTGACTAAAATGCTGAGCGTTCTCCTTTAATGGGTCCGGTGAAATCTTTTGGTTACAGATAATGACGAAAGAAATGGCACAAAACCATTAAGGAAACTTTACACAAAAACGAGCTGCGAAGCCACAAACTGTGTGCAAGTCCAATTTTGATGGATAGCCGCGCAGTCATCAAGAAATCAATTTCTAGATATATATATTTATATATTTTTTGCACTATCAAATCAATCAGTGCTCGACGAAAAAAAAAAAGAGAAGAAACCGAAGAGGCAAAAATTGAGCGATGCCAAAGTGGAAATCTAAACGAGTTTTTCCACAGTCACTGAGCAGCTTCCTGAGAAAGTTTTTTGCCTAAGTAATTGAGATTGCAGAATCTACAAATTGAGACAAAATTCCAATAATTTACAGTTAGCGGGGGGGAAAGAATATGCAGACATCCGCAGATATCGCATAGCTCCAAGCCGGGCTGAATGCTCTAATTAATTCCGCTACCACAATGAATCTTCATTCGTTCCATTCAATACTTTCTACCCAGATCAATCTCTTTCACCAAATTCCCCCCATCTAGGGGCCTATTCAACTGGAACCCTACCTATACCCCCATAATGAGTGCCTATTTATGCATTCATTCGCAAAGATACCATATGTATATCCCATTCGCAATCGCCGCCCATACAAACACTCTTAATAAAGCGAACACATTCTCTTCTCACTCCTTTGCTATATACATATTTGCGGAGAATTTCAAATTCTTTGTGAACTGTGTCAACTTTCAATTCTTTTCTTCGCATATTTGCATAGACACAACAGAAACACGAGGAGCCATCAGGCCGAGCGAAAATAAAGTTCATTTAACTTCAATTTACGGTTAGCTGAGTTCATTTATTGTTTCGCCAAATTAAATGTGTTAAAATAAATATTTATGTATTTCGATAGCACCTAATTGCCGCAGAACGCCATTAAATAAATACATTATCAGACTTTTATAGGTAATAAGTAAGGGTAAGCTTGCTTTCAGATTAGACAAAACAATATTCCGTCGTAAAATTACCAAAATGTTTCATTAAAATGCGACTCGTTAACGTTTTTAATGTTTATAGGGTGTTTCATTTGAGACTTGTCTATGGCTTATTAATTCCCCTATAAAAGCTGGTTAATATTCGTACCATTTGCATTTAATCAGCTTACAACAAGTCAGTCCCACATAAATCATGCTGTTAAAATGGTTATATCTCTATCTGATCTTAATGGTCTTTACGCCTCCCATCAGCAGTCGTAAGTAGAGTTCGATCATATATAATACTTAAATATTTTAGCTAACCCCTTTGGTACTTAGAATTACTGCGCTGCTTTTATCGAAAAAGAATTGGATTGACCAAAGATTGCACAAGACGGTGGTATTATAATTCAATTCGAAACGAATGCTACGAGTTCACTTTTTGTGGAGCCGATGTCGGAAAAGGAAATGACTTTGCGACTAGAGCGAAATGCAGAGGGAGTTGTTTAATTTAAGAGAAGCATTTGGAATTAAATTTGACGATCTGTAAACACAGAATTAATAGGTTGGCAAACTTAAGCTAGGCTTCCATATATACCATTTTGAAATCTGTAATCCCAAATATAATTTTGCAAATAAATATATTCGTAAAGGTATTTTTATCAGGCATTTTCTTATTCTTATTTTTGGCATTATAAGCAATATAAATTTTAATAATCAATTTTTAAAGAGATTTAGCAGAAGAAGTTGTATTTATTAATTTATTCGTATTTTACCAATGAATATTATAAGTAATTAACTCCAGAGTAACACCTATCGTTGCTACTCTTTCGTAGAGCAGCCACTCTATTGAAACTTTAAAGAATTCAATAATAATAATAATAACAACCAACTATTAAAATATTAGTTTAATTTTCAACAAATAAGTTTGTTTTATGCCACTTGCTGTAATAACTTTTGCAAGAATCTTTGAAGCTATAAAAGCTATCATTTAATGTGTTTGCCATGTTACTTCTAATTGTTACACTAAGCTGTTAAAGATTTCGTATGGTTTTGTTGCTCTGCCCAGTTATTAGAGTTAGAGAATTCGGCCCCCAAATAATAATAAATAATAAAAATACAGCAATAAATGGCACTTTAGGCAAACGAAGATACCTCTAGCCGCTAGAAGAAGGCCTACCTGCGCAATTGGTTCTATGATTCCACGTCGCAGAACTGTCAGAGATTCATCTTACTCGGCGGCACGAAGACCAAAGCGCGTTTGCCTGAAAGGTTTGCCTTGCCCAATTAATTTTAGAAACCAGCAAAGATGGAGTTTAAATAGAACAAAGATTGCAATTGAGGCAACATTATGTTGTGGTAAATACAAAAATAATAAATGAGACTTAAATAAGTTAAGGCAAGCCTGGCTAATTGCATTTTCTGTGAAATCGCTGAGAAAATCAAGTAGATGCTGCGCCCAGTTTGTTTTTTTTTTTCGCTGGCATGCGCAAGAAATATTTCTTTATGAGTTTTTCTTTATATTTCGAAGGAAAAAAAAAAAATAATAATAATAAAAACTTGTCAGCGCCACCCACTTTCTAGGCAGCGCCGCCAAGCAGTCCGCGTGTGTGGGTGTCTATGTGGCCAGGAGGTGTTAGGCGGGTGCGCTGACAGCCGCTGGAGTCGCACCAGCAACTGCAACAGCAGCAACAGCAACAAGAAAAGCAACTGCAACAGCTACAGCAACTTCAATAGCAACAACAGGCAACGTTTTGCTAAATCAAAATTGACACTATGCAAAAAGGCAACCCACAGAGCGGCAATTGCTGCAGAATACAGTAGCCACACACAGATACCCGTTCGCACACTAACGTACACTTGCAGAAAAGTCTCACATTTTCTACTTTAAGTTAAAGAAAAATACTTCTGATCTAGCTTAACCCTCTTATCAGTTTAAAAATGTGTGTTATAATTAATTGAATTGTTTTGGAAGCAACTTATTACAATTACCATGTATGTCTAACTTCTGGTGGGTTTTAAATTCCAATTAATTATTTCTCTAAGTGCACACACGCTTTGGGGCCAGCATTGCGGACTTGGGGCCAGGCCAGCCGCTCAGCACGCCGAGGCATGGAGGCCAAAAGGTGCTCACCGTTCGTCGGTCTGTTGCTGTTGTTGCCCTCGGTGTGGCGCCAAGCTGTTGCTGCTGCTGTTGTTGTTGTTGTTGCCTTTCGGCGTTAGATTTCAACCATGTGCAGACAACGGTCGCCGCCACATAGAAAATAGCAGTTATTAGTTTGACACAGCGCACAGTGTGGCCAATGGGATCTATGTACGAGCACAGAGATTGCCGCGAAAAAAATTAATCACTGAGTTGGGGAAAATCATTGATTTGTTCATTGAATTTATTACGATGGTATACTTACCAATTTGACACACAATTGGGGTTCTTTTTTTGTAAATTACAAGCCTGCCGATTTATTATAAAAAAAAGATACATTTAAAAGCCCATTTAAAGGTTTTATTGAGGGCATACGAATTAACCAAGAATTACTATACTTCCTACAACTTATTGGCTTAGATCTATTTGATAAATAATTATTAAGTAAGAAATATATAGTTTATAGTTCCAGAAGCTTAAATTAAAGAAATGTAATTCGGCTTAAAATTCAGCAGTAAAAAGGAGTAAATGAATTTTAATAAATCTATTAGCTCAACCTAATTTCATTAAATTAAATTACCAACTACAAATGGAAATAAATTCCACAACTGCAGCCTAAGTTTATTACCATTTCTATTCTTAAGTGGCAAATTATTTAAACTATTTGTTGTCTAGTTATTGTTTAATTGATTTATTACAAAATTCATTCTTTAGGCTCAAAGTATTTATGCCTTCCACCTTTCCAATGGCAACCCCCACTGTGCCGAGGCTGTCTCGCCTTGTTCGAGTGCACTGTGGGCAAGCAGCATGGCGACATTTGCTCATTAAGCATATTAAATAATTAGTACTTGTTGTTGTCATATTTTATGTGCTCGTTGAGCGCACTTGAAAAGGCTTGGCTTCAGCTCCAACAAGCACGTTAAGATGGAGATAGGAACATTGAGTCGGATCGCGATAGATGCGGACATGGACCAGTTTTCAAATAGATGATGATGGCCGGACGCCGAGTGTTTTGGCCTTTGCTGTGAATTCTCAATTTTTATTTCCTTCATAAAATTGTGCAATATATATATATGTGCGTTTTAATTGAATTGCAATTGATTGGCCAAGTTGTCAGATATGAAGGTAATCCGGGATATAAAATTAATTGTGCAAACATGAACATGCTATCGTTGATTGCGATAATACAGATGATATTTGTCTGTGAAAGGCATTTAATAATATTTTATAGTATTGCTAAAGAGCTACACTTAAATCTGGATTAAAATAAATGTATTTAGACACTAATAATAATAGAAAACTTTCACCTTTTCTATTTTATTTCCAGAGAGATTTTGTTAAAAGCCTAATCTCAGCCTGAAGTGTTTGGGCAACAAGAACTTTGCCAGCTCCGTGTAGGTTGTTTACAACACTTAATGCGTTACTAATGATATTTCAGCCCTCTGGCCGAAGACAAAGAATGAAACAAAAAAAAAAAAACAAACAGAATGAATTACATTTGCATGTAAATTTATGCAAATTCCATGCTGTGTTGCCCAATGAACCATTTGACACTTTTGTCCACACACCGAGCGTGCTTTATTAATTATTTATTGTCCAACTATTGTGAATTATGGCAACGCATAGGCCGTGGCCTAGGAAAAAAAAAATCAAATGCCTCTCTGGAGTGGAGTGATCTCTGGCTCGGAGCATTTTCCTTTCTTTACCCCTGATATTTTTCTTCTTATTTTTTTTGTGTACGTTGGGAAGTTCGAACCAGTTGAGCGACATTCCATATGAGGCGCGACAGGCGACAGGCGGCGGCTCCACTTCACATCGGATTCGGATTCGGTTTTGGTTTTGGTTTTGGTTATGGTATTGGTCTGTGGGGTTTGGTCTCGGTTTCGGTTTCGGAGATGCTAAGATTAATCAGCTGCCATAAGCCAAATGACAAGACATATTTCTGATCGGCTCTCAACCGCCGAGTGTGCTTAGGCTCCAAATGTTATTATTGCTGCCTATTTGTGTTTATTTATGGTGCGGCCAGAAATGATACAACACAAAAATCGAAATTAATTTCAAATTTGATTACAATAAAAATAAACCCAAAAGCCACACAGAGATCGCTAGGCAGCTAGCTAGCAGCATTTGTGACTTGACTTACTCGTCCCAAAAGTGTGCCGCCGCTTCGCCCATTTTCCGTAGGTGTGCCCCGTGCCCGGATCCGGCCAAGACCCCACCCAGAAATGCCGGGGAAGACTTGGCCAACGAAAAAATGTGATATGAATTTATGGTTTTCTATTTAGATAGCTGGCCGGAGTAAATTATGCAGAGCCCCCGAGAATCTGTAAAGAGAATGGTTATGGCTTCTGCGCCGGGGAACAAGAGATCTCTTGTTCGCCCGACCGAATTGGGTTACTTTCGGCTTAATTTAAGGTCTTAAGGTTAGGCCAATAACAGCGGGCCAAATTGCAGATGGCCACAAGCCAGCAATAGATCGGCCCACGCCTTCTGCCGCTTCCTCGATGGGTCCAACTCCTCCGCCAGTCCCCACCTGCAGCAAACTGGTTACCGACGATGAATGGAGAGCCAGGGCTCAATGAGAATGACAGCATACGTGTGGCCAAATAAAAGTTATATACACACATAAAGCAGCCTTAAAAAAAAAAGAGCTAACCAATGATTTCGGATTCAGAGATCGGAGCGTGGGCGATCCCCTTATTAATTGTAAAAATATATATACGTTTTTTGGCCACAATCGCGCAAGCTCATTTCACCCACAAATTGCCAGAGTGCTTTGAATGCTGAATGGAATCGAAAGGTCAATTGCAGTAAACTCTCGGGGGAGTGGCCAGGGTAAAAAACACACTTTATGGCTCCCAGTTATGCCAGCTGAAGAGCCAGCGCTTTTCCTCTAATAATTGCGAGTGGTATGCAGAGAGACCCACAAAATGCTACCCACACGCGTTCACAAAATATTCCGTGTTCCCATGGCCATCGCAAATATAAATTCCATTTGGCAGGCTGTGACTCCAGCTCAGGTCATCGATAAAAGTCTGTCGCTTTGGTTTTACGACCTTATGGATCTCTATGATTATTTGTATTCAAAATCAAGTTTGATACATATGTATTTATTAGGGAAATTTGGTTTAACTTAGGCTTTCAAAGGTGTGTCTGTCAAAAATGGAAGATCCATTTAGCTAAGCTGTATATTGAGGGTATTTATCTTAATTTAAAAAACCTGTAACTCGACTTATCTGTTATATAATCCTTGAAAAAAATGTAAACTTTCGCTGTTTATGACTCCATTTTTATTTCTTTTTACTTATTACATTAAAGATATTAAATAAACATTAAATACTCACCAATAACAACCCTTCTGCTCCCTTTTCCAGACTTCCTTGCCATTCTAGAGGCCACTAGCTGATAGCTTAGTCCCCGAAAAGGATCCAATTATGTCGCACAAAACCGGCAGCCGTCGCACTAGCGACCTGGAGTGTCCATTAGCCTCCTTGGGCCGCAACAGCAATGCGGTCCGCGATCACTACCACCATCCGCATCCGCTAAGCTCCAGTCCGCTGGACCCGCAGGCCTACAAGATGATGTCCCGCAAGTCGCCCAATTCCGGCATGGATGCCCAGTCGCCCAACGAACAGGTCAACGCCTCATCAACAGCTGCCGCTGTGCTTCACATGGTGCAGCAAAAGGCTGCCACCTTTGAGCTGAGAAGTCGCCACTCCCGGCCAGAGCAGGCCAGCAGCTATGGTGCCCACTCCACGGCCTCCGTTGGGCGGCAGGCAAAGAAGTCTCCCGAGCTGCCCGCTCCGGCCACGAGAAATGTGGCGCCAGTGCCGCAGCCGCGGAACTTTCTCACCCTGGAACATGTCCTGCAATTCGGAACCCAGCGACCCAGTTGGATGCACGGCAACAGTGCGGATACGGAGGATTCCAGTGACAATAATGCAGGCGGAGGAACGGGCAGTGGCAGCGGTGGGGCAGGGGGAGCTGGTCGAAGACGCGTCCAAGGCGGACGTTGCAGTGTGCCCACTGTGCTGGGCAGCAATGGTAGCGCCAGCAATGGCGCCCAGTATCTGCTGGATAAGAAGATGGAGTCGCTGTATCTGGGCAACGCCCTGAGAGCCCTACCATTGGGCGCCGAGGCGAGTCAGTACCAAAACGAGCGCTATTACCTGGAGGACTACAGCAGCGGCAGCGGGAACGAGCGACTGCCAGGTGAGGGAAATTCAATTAATATTGTTTTAAAATAATTTATTAATTCCATCGCCTTAATTAACTTCCAGAACGCCTACACCACCCGCGCACCTCCAGTCCCAGCGAGACGAGCGGCTCGGACCGCTACCTGCTGAACCGGAGCACCAACTCGCCCGCCAACGCCTTCCAGCTGGACCACCACCACACCAAAGGCCAGAGCCTGTCGGACGGCCTGTGCAACCTGGGTCGGTTTTCGCCGAGCCTGGATCAGGGCTATGCCACACTGGTGTCGCCCTCACCCACAGGCCACCACTCGAGTGGCGCGGGCAATGTGACCGGCTCCACCACCGCCAGCGGAGCGGGCATCATGGCCAGCAGCACGCCGGCCACAACACCGCGAAGAGGAGTCTCCAGCAGCGGAGTGGGCGGAGGCGGTACAGGCACCGCCATCGGACCGCCGCCCTGGAACCGCAAGGGTCCCTTCCGCTGCGGCCCGCTCTTCGATCGTTTGCCGGACGAGGCCGTCGTCAAGATCTTCTCCTGGCTGGACAGCTGCGAGCTGTGTAATGTGGCGCGAGTCTGCCGGAGATTCGAGCACCTCGCCTGGCGTCCCGTCCTGTGGAAGGTGATCTCGCTGAGGGGCGAGCACCTCAACGGCGACAAGACGCTGAAGATGATCTTCCGGCAGCTGTGCGGCCAGAGCTGCAACGGCGCCTGTCCGGAGGTGGAGCGTGTCATGTTAGGCGACGGCTGTCGCATCTCGGACAAGGGCCTCCAGCTGCTGACGCGCCGTTGCCCGGAACTGACTCACCTGCAGCTGCAGACCTGCGTGGACGTCTCCAACCAGGCGCTGGTCGAGGCCCTGACCAAGTGCAGCAACCTGCAGCATCTGGATGTCACAGGTGAGTGGGGATATATCAGGCTGTGGATCATAAATAAACATCGTTTATTATTTGTAGGCTGCAGTCAGGTAAGCAGCATCAGTCCCAATCCGCACGTGGAGCCGCCGCGACGCCTGCTGCTGCAATACTTGGACCTCACCGACTGCATGGCCATCGACGACATGGGCCTGAAGATCGTGGTGAAGAACTGTCCCCAGCTGGTGTATCTGTACCTGCGGCGCTGCATACAAATCACGGGTAGGTTTTCCAGAGATTTACATCCGAATCCTACTAACTTTGCCTCTCCAAAGATGCCGGTCTGAAGTTTGTGCCCAGCTTCTGCGTCTCGCTGAAGGAGTTGAGCGTGTCCGACTGCCTGAACATCACCGACTTTGGAATGTACGAGCTGGCCAAGCTGGGAGCGGCGCTTCGCTACCTTTCCGTAGCCAAATGCGAACGTGTCTCTGATGCCGGTTTAAAGGTCATTGCCAGGCGATGCTATAAGCTTCGGTATTTGAACGCCCGAGGGTGTGAGGCCGTCAGCGATGACTCCATCACGGTCCTAGCCCGCTCCTGTCCTCGGCTGAGGGCCCTGGATATCGGCAAGTGCGATGTCAGCGACGCTGGACTGCGGGCTTTGGCCGAAAGCTGTCCCAATCTAAAGAAGCTGAGCCTGCGCAGCTGCGACATGATCACGGATCGGGGTGTTCAGTGCATCGCCTACTACTGCCGCGGCCTGCAGCAGCTGAACATTCAGGACTGCCCGGTGTCCATCGAGGGCTACCGGGCGGTCAAGAAGTACTGCAAGCGCTGCATTATTGAGCACACCAATCCGGGCTTCTGTTAGGATGCCGGAAAAGAAGCCACCACAAAGCACAGAGGCAGGCCATAGGAGCAGATATTGTTGGGAACGAACAGCTGCACAAAATCCGAGATTAGCCGGAGTTCGGGGTGTCCGCCAATAGGGAGATCCAAAACAAGTGCCACGCAAAGGAGCCAAGCCCCGGAACTTCAGTTCAATGATCATCCTGCAGAGGGGCGGAAACTGCAAAGAGATATTTACATATCGATGCCCACCCTCGGCTTTGGATGATCATTGAGTTTAGTTGTTATTGTAAATTGTAAATATCAAAAGGAAGCTGGACAGGATTAGCGTAGCATAGAACATGTTCATTTAGACTATGTTTAAGTAGACTAATTCTTGGCATAATAAATTATTGTCCCCACCAGAAAAACAGATGATTAGTGTTTTCGCTTTGAATTCATCCGCAGAAAGTTATATGTGTCGGTCTTCAGTTGCGGCACATGGTCCAGAATGTACGGCGGCCGGATATCCATTATTTCCCGGGTGGAGTAGTTACCGTGCTTAGTCCGGTTCATTCGGTTCATGGCAAGGGTGGCCTTTATATCCTTTGGATTATCTGTCTTCAAATCCAAGATATTAGGGCGAGCCACATAGGGAGTAATCTTCAAATGGGTGCATTCGCCACAATTCAGATACTTTATGGTGGCCCTCAGGGCTCGTATATCAGCCATGGTGTCCACGGTCTCTTTATTAATCCGTCGCAATGCTAGCAAATCGGCTTTAATCCTGGCCAGCCGCTTGTCCACCTTAGGTTGGGCATTGGGATCACAGGGCTTCTGTTGAGAAGGCACAGTGTACCTGGACGGCACCGGGTCCTGCTCTGCCTTCTCAACAGAAGCTTCCTTACACGGCTTGGCCGTCAATTTTTCGGACACTTCCATCAGTCGCACTCTGTCCTCAAATCTGTCCTTGGGCAGTTGTCGTAGAAGCTGCTGCAACTGCATCCTATTCTTGGGCGTTAGGCGATGCTCCTGCTTCTGAACACGCTCCACTTCCCGACGCATTGTGGTCATCATCCGCATCCACACCTCGGTGTTGTTGCCCTCATTCTCAATTAGCTGCTGCAAGCGTTTTCGCTTGCCCCTGAACTGCCGGAGTTGCCGCTGCAGAATCTGCACTTGCCGCTGGTCTTCGTAGTGAGACTCAACCAATCGGTCGTAAATCTTCTGCCATTTGGAGCTCAATGCCATCGCATATGTGTACTTTTCGAATTTTGAACTTTTGAAAAACGATAAATGACTAGAAACCTGGCGCCAACTTTCGATAGGCGGTATGTGAAAAAAATATATGTTGTAAGAAAAATATTAACAAAAATAGTTTGTTATTGTCTTGTGCTTAATATTTGTTTGATAATTCATTAGTTACTGAAGATTTATCTCTGTTGATACTAAACATTGAAAATGATTTATTTAATGGCATAATAATAGCTGGAAAAAAGCTCTACATAAATATCGATAGTAGGGCAACCACCATCTTTAAGTTGCGGCGCTGCCAACTTGTTGTTAAACAGCTGACTCTCGTGCTTGTCGCCGCTAGCAAACTTCGGCAATTTACCTGGCGAATGTAATAATTTCATTTCACCTGCTAGTAATTAAATAATAATAATAATCTACATAGTTATTCTTATAATCGGGCTCTATTTTAATTATTAGCAAAGAGAAAACAAATTCGGAAGCGGCGGTACCGGTAGTAGTTCAGTTGTTGCGTAATTGAAGCTACACGTTTTTAAGGCATCCGAAATTCAGCTGGATCCCAGCTTGCCACAAGATTAACGTTCAAGGCCAAGCAGCACACGAAACAGAAGCACCGGCGCCATGGCCAAGTACATTGCACAGATCATCGTGCTGGGCGCCCAGGCTGTGGGAAGGGCCTTCACCAAGGCGCTGAGACAGGAGATTGCCGCCTCACAGGAAGCCGCTCGCCGAGCGGGTGGCGGCAAGCAAGGCGAAAAGAGCGCCGAGTCCAATCTGCGCACAGGTAAGGAGCGCTGGCATCCCAATCGGATCTAAACTATAAATGAATCCCTTTTGTAGGCATGACGCTGGAGGAGGCCAAGCAGATACTGAACGTAGAGGACACCAAGAACGTGGAATGCATCGCCAAGAACTACGAGCATCTTTTTAACGTCAACGAGCGGTCCAAGGGCAGCTCCTTCTACCTCCAATCGAAAGTCTTCAGGGCGAAGGAGCGGCTAGATCACGAAATTAAGCACCAAGAGACGCCAAAGTCGAAGCCGAGTGAGCAGGCTGCGGAAACAACGGAGGAGCAGGCGCCGCAGAGCAGGGCGCGGCAGCGTCGCTGAGTCTCCGAACTACCTCCCATGGAACTAATTAGGAATAATTGATTTAAAAACTATGTTAAGTACAAAAACTGAAAGTCTGTTGGTGTAAATAGAGTTTTACGAACATGATGTCGAGCGTGTTTCAATTTTCAAGTGAGAATGCTGTAAACTTGGCTAAAAAACAACTACAGGATGTAATTATTCTTTTAGGGACCTATAAGGGTCTCTATTTCTGACTGTTTTGGGTATTTTTCCCGATTCTTGGCCAAGTACCTCCTCCAAACAGCCGCTCAAATTTTTGGAAGGTTATCGTTGCTTTCCATCGATAGTCGCCCAATGGGCATCGATGTATCCAACTTCACCTATGTATATATCGATGTTTCTCCCCAGCTATCATCAGCTGTTTTAAGCACTGGCCCGAGAACAAAAACCGATTCTTGCTGCGTAGTGGGCACTATTTGTTTTTATACGTGTCACTTGTTTTTTATCTAATTGCGAGTTGATAAAGTTAAAAAACAGCTGGCACATGCGCACACCCAGCGACGGACATTCCAGTGCACGAAGGAAAACCCACCACCAGGCGAGGAAAACAGGCGGAGTGGGAAAGCTGCGCTTTTCCAGGGAGAAAGCGAAGACAGAGAGAGAGGACGCCCGACGCCATAGCAGCCAAGCAGCTCGCTATTTCTGCCAGCGACATTCCGTTGCTCCGTCAGTTTTCAGAGGACCTTCGAAGTGGGCAGCCGAGAATCCAACGTCTCCTAGAACGCAAAGAAAATCGACAGTTTTGGCAGGGAGAAAAAGATCAAGTGGTAATTGGCTGCGACGCAGAGATTGCTATTTGTTGTCATTGTTGTTGTTGTGCAAAAAAAAAAAAAAAGAAAGAAAAGAAAAACTCGAGCGTGTCCATGTGGAAAATCGATCGAATCGAAGCGTAGTACCATAGTATCGTGTAATTGTGCCCCGTTTTTCAGGCCGTTCAAAATTTATGCCCGTTTTATTGATTTTCCCCAACGCCGCCACGCACAACGCTGTGCAACGTCATTTTGCAACTAAACCTGAGCTCGGCTCTTCTCTTCCCTTCCATTGATCCATCCATCCATCCAATCGACCATCTTTTGCTGCAGCGTGAAAAGCGAATCTCAAAATAGTTAAATGCGAGAATTTACATAACGCCGAGCGTTGAAAGTGAAACTTCTGTGGTGCGAAACACTGAACGAAAAGCAAGCAGCAAACCCATTACAAAATACATTCTGCCCAGTGTGTAATAAAGTTGGCGCAAGGAGCGGGAGAGCATCTGCCAGGCAAAAGAGAGAGAGCGAGAGCGTCGAGAGAGCCGAACGTGCGCACGTTTTCTGGTTAGGAGCAACATCTCCACACACACACACACGCAGGCATCAGCGAACGAACCGACACACACACAGAACCAGCGAGCAGGCTAATCCTTGGCAGCAGGAGCAGCACTAGCACCAGCACCAGTAACCAGTAGCGAACATGTTTTCGGGCCTAACAAATCAATTTACGTCGCTGGTGGGCGCCGTGAAGGGCGGCGCTGGCGATGAGGACGTGCCCGCGCCCACAGGAGAGGCGGCCGCAGCCGCACCAGCAGCCGCCTCCACATCCTCGGAGGCGGTGGCCTCAGCAGTTGATCCAGAGGCAGCAGCAGCCGCCGGCGGCGAGGGAATCGAGGGCGAGGAAGCTGGCAAAAGGTAAGTTCGACACCAGTCTAGTCTCTTCTAGTCTTTCGTGACTCTAAATCCTGACTTTGCCACCCCGAACTCCTGACATGGCGTGCCAATGTGACCTTGCAATTTGTACCTTTTAACATTTTGGCCCAACCACTACTGCACTGGGCAGAGACGATGGTCCTGCCCTCCATGCCACACATTTATCATAGTTGGCACTGGGTGGCAGCGGCTCCTCCTGCATATTTCATTGCATTCCGCACGCGCTCACGTGACTGAACATAATTGCTTAAACTGCAAAAAACCAAATGCGCGATAATTTCGTTTCTTCTCCCATATATCATATATCCTTATATATGTATGTACATGCATATATGTATATGGCTCTATTTCCCGCACGAACCAAGTTGATTTATATCCCTGACTGGCCTTAACTTTTATGGCAAGCCATTTCTATTTCAACTTCTCTTCTAAAATTCTAAGAAAATTGTGTAAATTGCTTTTGAATGGGAATGATTCATGGAACTACTTTTAAATTGAAATATGAGAAGAGTTATAATGCCCAGTTTCCATAATTTCTGGTCTTCAGTATGTTATTATAGGATTTGTGATCATTAATTCTTCTTTAATCCATTAATTAATCATATTTTGTTAGGCTTCCGTAAATGGTTTAACATAAAACCTTAATTTATATCAGTTTACAAGGTTAGCTTTAAACATTTTAAGTTTATTTTCTCTGTAATTTTATTTTCTTCGTTACCAAGTTGAATTTTCTCTTTGTTTTTGACAACAAGATTGGTTGACTTAATGGAAAAAGCCCCCCGCCATATCCTTGAACTGTCTCTGCAAACCACAGTTTTGCTGTTTGTTCATAGTTTCTTCCGCCCCAAGTTGACTGATTGTATTGCCCCATTTTCACACCCAACACTCTCCTCCGTATGGTTTGACCTTCTCCGCCCCTGCTGTTACTGTTGGGGCCACTTCATCAATCTCTGGCAAACAATCCGCACCCAAAAATTCAGTTTAGCTTCTTCCGTTTTCGTGTCAACAAAAGAAGAGGCACCTCAATTTTCCGCCAAGACAGAGACACAAAACTGAAAGTAAAATCCAATTATTTGGCTGCCTTTTTTTCCCCGCGCCCGACAAGCTAAAGCTCGGTGTGATGGCCTGTTAATGCCACAAGTTGCGCTGGCTAATCCTTTCGACAAGCCCAAGTCAACTAATGCCCTTCGCCGTTTTTCACTTAATTTCCCGCATTAATATTTAATTGTATGAGTGTGTGTGTGTGTGTGCCAGGATGTCAGGATCCTGGGAGCACGTTTCCCAGCCAGCTGCCAACAGCTGCTGCTGTCCGCTGCTGCCATTGAGTTTGGCGGAGTCCATGATGTGTCACGCCTGGCACACACCCCATACTCCAGCTGCTCCTTTCACTATCAATTGACATTGACAAGTTGGGCCAGCTTTCGTCGTGTTTGGCTTTGTTTTTTCTATTTCTATAAAAATAATTTGCACGTGGCTCCTGCATAACCACAAAATGTTGAGTCATTCTATAGGCCCCGGTCCTCCCTTCTGCCTTCCTTTTCTGGGCTTCGTACATTCAGTTTTTTGACCAGAGAAAAACTGTCACCAATGTCAGCGGCAGGGAGGCGAGCGGAGGACTCGAACTCGGACTCGGACTCGTCTCGCACTCGCACTCGGTTTCGGATTCGGTCTCGGTTTCGGTCTCTGTTTCGGTTTAGGTTTCGTTTTCGGTTTGGTAGGCATGGAGCAGGATGTGCTCCTTCTTTTCGGTGGTTGCTTTCCAGTTTCCAGTTGACTTTTGCTCGTTTTGCGGATCGATACGAGAGAGCCAGGAGCAGGACTCTCTGTCTCTCTCTCCGAAATGTGCACATGTGATGTGGCCAAAACGAGTAAAAACGACGCCATGTCCCTGCTGTGTTGGCTCCCTTCCCACTACCTCCTATTGCCAATCCCCCGCTCGCCTTTTGTCAGCCTATTTAATAATTGTGCATTCAGAAAACGTGTGTCGCTTCGCCCAGCCTTGCTTGTTGCCTGTCATTTTCCCCCCTGTTTTCCCCCCCGGCAATCAGCGCTAAATCTCTATAATTTTCGATAAATTAATTTATTCAATTTTCGCTGCTCGTTATGCCAAGAGATTGCTTCAGCCACAAAATCGATTGCCCCGAAAAGTGGTATATGCCATGCTCTGCTATGCCATGGAGTAAGTTCATCATTTAATCGTGTAAATCCTTCACCTGTACATGCGCTTCTTGGCTCCCATTTTCTGGGCCTGCCTTGTTTCTCTTGTTCTTGTTGCAGGCAAGCGCCAGGGCCAACGTTGTTGGCTCTTTCAAGGACATTTACACTATTTGCACTTGCTCTCTGCGACTCGGGGTGTGTGTGCGAGCACCCGTGCACCCGTGTCTGTGTGCATGTCCTTGCCTTTGTTGCTAAAATTATGCCCAAAAAAAAAAAAAAAAAAAAAGAAAATACAAAAGAGTAAGAACTATTTCATCTTGCGTCCAAATTGCTTGGCAAACAAACAGGCAGGACCAGTGCTCCTGAAGAAAAGTGTACAATGCATTTTTAACACGGCTTGACACAATTTGCTCTCCACACACGCAACTTTTGATTGCAGGACCAAAAGTTGCCTCCCGCTCCTTTTCGGGTCATCATCATTAGCAAAACAAAGGCAGACGCTGGCAAACACAAAAGTTAAGAAACAAATATTTGCACATGTCGCTCCGCTCGGATTTGGCCTGATTGAAATATGCTTTCTGTATGCAAATAGAAATCCCTCTGTCGGCGCATTTCTGCTGAAATTATATAAATATTATATTTGGGTGAAATGCCATCGCCAAGGGAATCAAAGAACAAGCTGGGGTTCGTTCTTTTTTTTTTTTTTGGTGTGTGCTTTCTGTTTTGTTTGTGGGCCGTCCGCCCACCTGGAGACGGCGGCAAACATAATAAAATCAAAGCAACGGCGGCCTCAATATAAATAAATAAATCGGATCCAGCCAAAGGCGGTGAATCCACAAGAAAATTTATCGACGCGACATTTGGCCTCCTTGGAACACAAATACACACACATTTCCCAAGGATATACAAATATAAATAAAGAAGAACAGAAAGGGAAAGTCCAATTGAAACGCTGCCAAGAGCTGAATGCAAAAACCTCGACGGGCTACTTAAATTTAAAGGCGATATTAAAATTTCATGTCAAGGCAGGACACGGCCGGACATATCGCCATTGCCAGGATATAGCCTCAAACAGCGTGGGTGCTAACGATGCCTCGTTCGACCGCCGTTCGCCATTTGACATTTGCCATTTGCCATCGAAATTAAGGGGCTCCTCCGGTCCGCCCAAAAGCAACAATTTCTGTGGTCAGCCCAGCGCGCGGTGATTGCTGTGCCAGCGCTCCTGTGCAATTTCACTCCGGGCAGCTTGGGTCCTGCTCCTTAATTGCCGCCTGCGTCGTGGGTGGGCACCAGCCTAGTCCAGCCGCCCGACTCCAGTCGAAACTATTTGTTTTTTGCGTTTATTCGTTCAGCTGTCGCATTTAATTCAATTTACACTGTCCTTTTTTTTTAGAACCCGTTTTCCTTGTATTTATATCTGTGTTTAAATCATGACTACTGCTGGTGTTTGTGCCACAAATTAATATTTATAGCTCGGGGCATTTGTTTCGTGCCCCGGTATAAATACTAATTTTCATGCAAATTAAGTGTTTATCACGAATTTTTCAGTACTTAATTGTTAGAGAGTGACATTTACACGCCCACATAGGCCAAATGAAATGGAAAGTAGTTTATTTTGGTGTTTACTTTGCTCACGCTAGATTAGTTTGTGGTATTTAGTTGGGGTTTTCAAAGTTTAAACATGATTTATGGTTGATGTGATAAACATGAACGTGAATGCCTGAGAAAAACAAGATTCCTGGTGCAGAAATTGCAAATACTTCACAGTAACTACTTACATATATTAGTTATTTTTAATCGTTATTAAATCGATTAAAAATTGAGTTTTTTTTCGATATAGGATAAACGAATATTTATCCCTCGTAAAAGTATCCTTAAAAAGAAAGCTTTGCTGTAGATATAATAAAAATAACAATATCGAAATATTGATTAAATATTAATTTTTGTATATAAAACATTGATAAGATTAATTATTTTCCATTTCTAACTTAAATATGCGATTTTCTGTGAAAAAAAAACGAAGAAAGGCATATCCTTAGATTGTTAACTTGGCTTAAGAGATGGAAAAATATAGATTCTAAACGATTACAAATACATTTTTGTATATAAGTCACAGAAAATATTAAAACATTTTCAATTCTTTCTTAAATATTCATTTTTCTTAAAAAAAAGAAGAAATACATATCCTTTAAATGTAAACTTTACTTTAGAGATGCAAAAATATAGATACTATTTGATTACATCTAGACTTTCACATATAAAACATCGATAATGTCGATTACTGTCAAATTCTTAACTTAAATATTCCTTTTTCGAAGGAAAAAAGTACGAAATGCATTCACTTATCGTAAAGATTCAATTTTCCGCCCTTCCCCCTCTTATTATTTTACCAAAATCTTAAGTAATTGGTGAAAAACAAGATATTCGATAACTCCGCTGCCGGGATCGTAACCATCGCTAAGCAGCAAGCCCAATCAAAAGGCCCAATCAACTTAACACCGATTTTATTGATGCACTTTTGGATCCCATGTCCTCCCACCACTTCTGCCGTGCCAATTGGCGGTCAATTATGCCGGGAGGCAGGGTGTGGTGCTAAGGGTCTTGGCAAGCGCACTTCTTTTATGGCCCCCATACGCTGCCAGGAACGAAAAAAAGAGAAAATATATATAAAATGTAATGCCATGCTCGTAAAGTGACCCCCAAGGCTGGCCAAGGTGCGAACGATGCAGATACTCGACTCGGTCGACCCATCGACCGATTTAAAGTGTAATGAAATCAGGACACGGGCCTGGACCATATGGTAATGGAGGAAACCGTTGGCGGGAAACATATGTTAACAGTTTGCCTTTTGCTTAAATAAAGATAAATTGAATGTCCGCCGGATGGCAAAGTGCACGGCCGGAAGTCAACTAAAGCGTGGCAGAGCAGGAAGCCCAGTCACAGGCGAAAGTTTCTCAGTTTCTCAGTTTCTGAGCCCTTCACGATAATGTTGCGATGTTGTGTGCCCGGGTTCCCGACTTCTCTGGTTCCCGGGCCCGCTTCTCGTGCCTGCTGCAGACGTAGACGATGATAAAGTTGCGTTAAGAGCGAAGACAAGCGTTGGCAAAACATAAATATTAACGGAGCGCGGAAGTGACAGGCCAGGCGGGTAATGGCAACAAACGATGCAACAGACGTGAAGCGGCACAGCGGGAACGGAACTGGGCGCAGCACGTACACACATAAAAGCAAGCGTATCCTCCTGGCTGCTGGCAGCTCTCAGGAATTGCCTCAAAAGTAGCAAATTACGGCGTATCGTAAAAACGCCAGCCCGGCAGACTACGTTACGTACGTGTTTTTGTTTCTATTTCTCCGCCTGCTAGCGCCGCATGAGAAATGTTCTCCCAGAAAACTTTCGTGGGTGTCACTGGAGCAGGGAGCCAAGTATCTCTTCGTTTATGAATTCATGTGTGCCAACGGAAGTCTAAAACTCAAATAACAGGCTTCCGTCTTTCGAAGGGAACTCTTTAAACAAGTTTGTTTTTAATCTTTAAGTCTTAAATATATTTTGGGACCAGGAAAAGATTCCTTTAAGGGCCGTTTTGACATATTCTCTAAAGCCTGTATTTAAAGATCATGAATGCTAACTTATTCACTTTAAATCAGGGGTGCTCACACGCATAGACTGACACGTCAGACTTGCATTTATGTGACTAAGAACGTGCTGCCTTGACCGACGGCTTACATAACCTTACACGTTCGGTGTCAGCAGAGCTCGGGTAGAGAATATTACAAACTCGCTAGTCAGACGGGCGCCACTGCTTTAAATACATTAGTTTAAAACTTTTCTGCTAACAGAAATATTAAATTAAATTAAATTAAAGTGAAAATTAAATTGAATCCCCTTTTTAAATTCATTTTAAAGACATCCTTTTTCAATCGAAAAATCCCTAACATTAACACATTAAAAGTGCGATTGTATTCCCATTTGCCAGGACTCTCTCTTAAAGCAGACACACACACACCTCGCTTATCTACGGCATTTTGTAGCTCATTTAGTACACATCCTGCAGTGCTTATCCAACTATGCAAATGGTCGTATATATCACACATCATTCCCTAGGATCCCATCCCTCCCCTGTCAGTTACAGTCATAAAGCCAATGGTTCCAGCAAATAAACCGCCTCTTGAGTAATATTTAAAATTTACATAAAACTGGCACGCTCTATAAAATGCCAGCAAAACAGGCAAAAAAAATGAACGAAAAATGTAATAACACAAAAAGGCGAAAGTAGAAAACATCAACGTTTGATAAGCAGCCACCGGCGAGGGAGAGGAAACATCGGGGATTCTGTGGCGGCGGAGGGTTCTATTTGCATTGCGTTAATGGCAGCTCAGTTGCCAGTTTTAAAAGCCAGTCCCAATTGCTCATGTGTCTGGCCTGGAGGTCTCCCTCCCCCCCCCTTCCAACATGGTGTGTATGTGTATGTGTGTGTGTGATGATTTGGTCGAGTGTAAAACACATAGCCCTGAGCTTTCAGGGCGGCCATTTTGTTTTGTGCCGTGGTTCATAAATTTCTGCTCGGCTCTGCAGTTGAAATTTATGGCTGGGCTTTTTCGGGGGCTCTGGCCTAATCACAATGACGGTGCGTATACGTAATGCCGAGTGTAGGCGGCCGGAAGAGCCATCTGGCTTGTGGCAGGAAGGTTGGCTGCCAGCCTGTCAGCTGTCGGCTGGCAACAGGACAACTCTCGTTGTCTCCGGTCATCAGTTGAGCCTCCCCTCTTGTTATAGGTGAGGCTCACCTCTCGTTATAGGTTAGCCTGTTGGCCACTGCTCCTGTGGCTTTTGTCGCCCGCTTTGGTTGGCCTAATGCAATTCTGTGGCCGGAAGAGTTAGGGAAAAACAAGCGTAATTCAATTTCAGGCTTCGGGCTGGACTGCAGCAGGCAGGCAATGTTGCTACATCCTGCTGGCTGCTTGGCAGCATCCTTTGGCCAGCCACCGATTAAATTTTCGGCTTCCGCTGCTATTAATTCCGTCAACAACAGCAGGTCCGTCAGTCTTGGGAGTATGGCTCGTGGGCATGGCTGGTTTTCTGCCCCGTTTTTCTACGTCGCACAATTTGCAAATTAAATGGCACACCAACGGCACAGGCTATACAGCGGTGACATTTCAACTCTTTTCGGGGCTGGCCTGCTGCTGTTCGGCTTTAATCCAATTTTGGCCATTTTCGTTGGACCTTCTTTGGGAACAAACAATAACTTTTAATGAGCATGGCTTGTGATTCGACGTCGGCGATTGTAATCAAGTTTCCTCGGCACGCCGTATCCTTGCAACTTTCCCTCGCGGCTTTTCAATAAACAAAATTACTCAACTTTACTGCTAATGACATTATCCAATGTTGTTTGCCTACGCAGCTACCGAAAATGTTCCCGATAAGGCAATCCTTTAAGTGAAAATTCACACATTCCGGGGGCTGTACGTGACAGGCCCAGCGACCTTCTTAAAAGGTTTTCCCCCGCCGACTTTATCTACAAATGGCTGTCAAAGTTTTGGCCCAGAGTGAAATTAAAGACTTGCCTTGCCAAGCTTTTACACAAACTGTATACAGGAAAAAGGGAACTACATCGTTAAAAGCTTACATTTTGGCATTAATAAATATTAGTTAAAGGCTTTCAAGTGTTAGTTTCTTTTCTCTGTTGTGAAGTATTGGTGGCAGCAGCACTTTTGCAGAGGAAACTCGTGTTGTTGTCCAAAGTTGCCTTGGAATATTATCGATTCTGGTATTGTGTATTTGCCCAGGAAAGTAGATGGTGTATAGTAGGTATTTTTTCCCACTTGTTGGCTCAAATGCACACTTGGCATACCAGAGCCAAAGCATTTCTTAATTAAATGACGACCTCGGTTCGGTGTTGTGGGTCTCCTTTGCATTAGATCAGGGCCAACACGCCCCATTCAGCCATATTGCATCTTTCATTAAATTGCCGCTGTGTTGGTGCCTCCACCATTCATTCATTACGATTCATTCCAGCGTTTCGTGGGTGTATGTGTATTGTGTGCAACTTGTCCGTTAATTAAAAATAGCAAACGGCTTAGTCCTGCCATTTGACTCGCTGGGCTCTTCAAACAGTTTGCTTTGTAATTGAGTAATGAAATATGCCAAGTCACATAGAGCCCGGCCAACAGGGCCAATACCTACACAGTTTCGCCAGCATACCAATTAAGATAATGCCCGAGAGTGAGACTGAGAGCGAGAGACAGATTGCTGCGGAGATGTGTGCTAAAGGTCAACACGTTGCTGCATGATGGCGCAGTCCTTGGATGCTTCATCCTGGGGCTGCGCCCATTTTGGGATTACGCGGCGTATGGGTAACATTCGTCACCGCCGCAATCGGCTGACCAGGCGAAAAGCTGGCGATATTTTTGTATATATGCTTTTTTTAACGGAACAATTAATACTAACTTTGATTCATATAAAGATATATATTAAAGGGCTAATGGATTTGTATGTCTATGAGGTATATTCCTGGCAAGTTATATGGACACCTTATATCTATGGTTAATTTCATGAAAGGAATAAGCTTGTTTGCGTTTCTCAAGTCTTTATTGATTCCCCTTTATATTTTCCTAAAACTCTCTTGCTTTTTATATCTTAAACTTGATAAACAAATATCATACACTTAAGCTTTGGATTACGCCGCTTAATGCCATTTTTACAAGTCAAAAAATGGTCAATAAATATAGACATGAAATAGACAGACATTTTCTTTACAAAATAAACTGTTGCCTATTTTTTTGGGACTTATTTCTAAGACCATTTGATTTGGTTCTTTTCTGATTCATACTGAAAACTCTCTTATAAGAAACGGAATCCTTATACAAATTAACTCTTGACCTTGTTCTATATATAACCTTTTTAAATGCTTCTTGGCTTAGTTACTCATCTCATAACCTATTCAAGAACTATCTATAAAGATTATTCTGTGATTTCTCTACGTATTTCATTTTGTACCCTTTGAAGAATGCTTTAATATTCGGTTTAGATTTAATTCTTTCACACTCCAAATGAATTCATTAAAAGCTTTCACTTGCTAGTTTTTGATATTTAAAATTCTCTGTTTGCGCACATTTTCCCAAGTGCACTTTTCGTAACTTCGTTGATACATCCATATGGGACGCATCAACTTCAACCTTGTGCCACTTGAAGGATCTGCCTGTTTGCGCCATATTTATCAAGCGCAATAAACCATATTATTATCTCATCAGTCCCAGGCGTAACCTCGTCAAAACTAAAACGTGGCTGCCATATGTTCGTATGCCAGTATTGGCTGGGCCACAAGAATAACAACGCAGCTTGCACTGAGTGCTGAAGCACACAACATGGCGTATACTTAATTAGCCCTGTAATGAATGCGCGCCACGTTATGTAAAAAGGACGACGCAGCTTGGCAACTGGCGAAGGATGTGCACGCTCACTCTCCTTGTTGCGTTGCTGTGGCTGTGGCTGACAATTTGCCATAAACAAGCAAGTTGGCGGCGAACGGAGGACTACAATGAGGGAGCTTCGCTTAATTGAATAAAATTTGCAGTTGCCGCCGCGTCATCGGTTGTCATAAATTACGCATGGTTGGGCCTGGTTCAGGCGGTCGGGCCACTCCCCAGCATTGTCGCTCCATTACCAACGCTGCTGGCCTTGCCGCTGGCATGCATTTCGCTGCATTACGTATACGCGATGTGTGCCGCCAGCTTAGACTTTTATCTTGGCTTTGCCCTTTTGGCTGCAACTACGTTGTTTTGCTTCGTGTATCACAGGACACGGGGCATGAATCGTGTGGCATTTGCACTGGGTCAAGGTCAGGGCGCGCGCGATTTGCATTATATTTCGATTGGAAACCTTTGTTGTTCGTCTGTGTGTACTCGTATATATTATATATATCCAACCCACCTGCAATTTAATTCGATTCACATCGATCTGTATTGTTTATCAATGGCTGACTGGCTGTCCTTGCCGGCAAATCGCTACACACAATTCCCCCGCTGAGTTGATTTATGTTAAGAAATTGTTTTTCTTCGCTCAGCTTGAGATTTACGAGAATGTACGAATATGGCCCACTGGGTCCGCTTTGGCGCGTGAACTTTGGTCTTTTATTTTGCTTTCATGTTGCGCCCCGACGCCGACCCCGACCCCGACCACAGTTGTAATCATATCCTTTGGCTTAATTAGAGGGTCAGGTCAGGAAGCGCTTTGGGTCGGCTGGGCGTTTCGCTTAGACCCAACACGAAATTGTCTAATTAATTTGCCTAACACATTCAAAATCGCTGGCGATATACATCTTCATTAACTTTTCAAAACTTTTCACTTTGCTTTTTTCCAGGTAATTATGCGGACGAGATGTGAAAGAAACCAGAAATGCGGAAAGGTGTAGCAAGACGAAAGGAAGGAAATTAAATTAATTTATTAGTGTGTTTGCTATGCAGACAAAGCGGGTAAAGGAAAATAATAATTTTAAGCCCTGAAATGATGTGTTTATTTGATCATCTTTTAGCTTAATTAAGTGTACCCAAAACTTATGAGTTTGCCAAGTCTTTGTGTTCATATATATATATTTAATTTTAGCTACTTACACTTTTAATTTATTTTATTTCTTATACTTATTATTATTATTATTATTTTTCAATTTATAGTCTTCCCAAGTCCACATCCATGGTTGATTCTTTTGTCACAGAAGCCACGTAAGTTCCCATTTTATACTTTTTACTTTTACTTTTCTATTACGTTTATACTTTTTGTAATTATACCTAATTAGAGGCCATTATCCAACTCCCGAGGCGTAGCAGTAATCACAACTATTTTTTTTGTGAGAGCAAAAGTTTAGCTGGCAGTCGTAAAATCATTAACACAGAAACTTTTCCGGCAAACTCAGCCACCGGAGTGGTGTAAAAAACGTGGCTACAGTAAAAAAATAAAAACTGTATCCCCTAGCTGGGGCAAGCCTCGACATAATCGTCGGAATAAGAGTCAAACTGTGCAACTTTAATTGCGCAAAAAGTGGTAAGCCACCGGAGTGGCAAGTCCTCACATGCGGGTGACACTCGCGAGTCCCTTGTCCTCGTGGAGCGCTATTCAACTACCAAATCGCCGTGGGAAACTCGAACCGCCAGTATAATGGCTCGCCCACGTGTTGAGCATTAAGCGGAGCATTGGGCTGCCCCTTCCTTTGATATTTATTTCAAGTTAATTCATCTCAATCAGCTTAAATATCAAGCTAAATAATTCATTTGCATTTTTGGGGCGTGCCCTCGCTGCGTATAATTAATGCGCATAAAATTCCCAACACTTTGCACCTTTCTTTTATTTTTTTGCAACAGTTTATTTCCGCCGTGCGCCCTTTGAGGCCGCCTCCTGGGCACCGTTCGGCTTCTGATTGAGCGCCAAAGGCGGGGTGGGAGGGCGCTGGGAAAACGTGTGCCAAAGCCCCATGGCAACAATTGTCCCGAAACCTTTGCCACGGGATGTTTATCATTTCGTCGGGGACTACTGGTTGTGTCGCCGTCATTCGCATTACACATTCGAGGGATGGTCAGCCAAGGGCTATAAATAACTGTGTGTATAAAACGAAATTGTTGCATGAAGCAGTTAATCAGCCCGGACGCCCAAAAGGGATATCCTTTTACCGAGGAAGGACAATTGTTTGACAGCCTTCTATTTATATTACATTTTCAATCAGATCGTTTTATTATTGAGCGAATGCCAGACATTGTGTTTGCCAATCGGCTCTAGTTCTGTTAAAGGATGATTTTTTTAAAGGAAAAGGGAAGGATAAACCCTTCGAAGGATAACTCACAAATGAAAGGAAATCTTTCATGAGAAGTTTAAAGGATACACAGATAATATGCTTATCAAATTTCATATTTGCTTGAAAGGTTTCCTGTGATTCCTGACCCACCTAGGTGTGACTCCGTGATTTTTTGTGAGCCTTTGTGCATTCATCCCTAAGAAATAAACAGTTGCCTGGCAACTTCAAGTGCATTGAGTTATGGAATTCCAAATGTGCAGTCACTACATTTCAGTCGTCGTTAAGCTTATCATACATTTAACAATTTCTGATTGCTGAAAGGGAGATTCCTGTGAGTCCTGTCCATAGATTTCCGACCACAATCCACTTTGCCTGCCTTCTGGCCTTCAAAATATCCAATATCCTTTGTTTGGGCCATCGAAATGGAAGCCGGAGAGAGGCCACAATTGGCATACACCGCAGGTGTGCGTTTTCCCAACAAATCTGAGATGAAACCAATGCGAAATGGGCCTCGACTGAGCTGTGTGTATACACAAATACCTCTACATGTCGGTTCACCTGTCACTTGCATGCCGAGCGATATTGTTCTTTCCGTTACCTATTTTTAGCCTGTACCGCCGTCAGCATTTAGCCTAATTAACCTTGTTCATCTTCATTATGTCGGACAGAGAGTATCCATGCTAGTTCTAGTTCCGTCCCTAAAAAGGTTAAAGTGTTGAATCTCACACCCACTTTGAGTTACCTTTACTCGTTATATTTTGGTGGCCATGTCTCCGTAACCAGTTTCTGCTGCTGTTTCTTTGCCGCCTCCAGCTCGCTGTGAGCATTACGCTCTTTTGTCGTATTTCGGAGCTTATCGCGTAGTCCTTTTAAATGGATATGGCTTAGGTGCTCGTTTCCTTTAATGTCACAGCCACAATCGTTGCTGCGAACAGGGGCCGTTAGGCAATCATATTAAGTGGCATAATGGCTTAGACGAGCGTAGACGAGGCGCTTAATTATACAAGTATGATTATGTCCGACGAATGGGCGGCAACTATTCGAGTTTATGGAGGCGTGCAAATACCAACTGCGAATCCTGTAATTATCGTGTGTACTTGAGACATGAAAGGCGAACACAAAGAACAGTCAAAGTTAAATAATCCAAGGGCTGCAAAAGAAACAAAAAAACGGGTCAGACTTTATAATCAGTTAAGGGTTTATTTATTTGCAAAGCTTTGTGGACACACACCGTTGACCAATCTGGCGTCCGGCTTTCCTTTCCCCTGATTGGACTAATTCTCGGCACCGTACTTCAATCTCTGCTGCTGGCCAGTTTGTTCATCAATTCTCGCCTTGAATAATTTATGCTCGACATTTTGGCTTTTGCCTGTCCTCCACTCCGCCATTAATATTTGATGACGCACTTCCCGGACAATATTTATGTTTGTGCAACTCGCTTTAATTGAAAATAAAAGCAAATGAAAAAACGCATAAAGTAAATAAGCATATAGGCAGGCGTGCCTTGGAGCCAAATGTTTTAAATGGAAATCTCGGGTAAGCAGGAAAAGTCAAATGTCATATGGCCAAATCATAAATACGACGGGCGTTTCGATGGATGGATGATACACATTTATGCAGGCGTTTAATGTTGCGTTCATCTTTTATTAATAGCTACACATGGCCATGCTTATGTAGATGGTCCGCCCGTCTGTGGAGTCCTTCCATTCGTATCCTGGCTGGGTTTGCCTTGCTTCCCCGCCTGTGGCTTTTCCGCAGTCTCGCTTTTCAGGGCAGGGCTTATCCGCCTTCTGTTTACGTTTACCTGCCTGCTGGTAATTTGTCAAATGTGGATTTTTCTTGGCGTTACTTCGCTGGCTGTTGCGCCTCTGACAGAGTGCGGCATTTGCTAAATGGCGAGGGCAACTCGAACAGTATGCCGAGTGAAGCCCTACCAAAGAACGACAAAAATTAAACCTCATTTTCAACATATTTTACTTAGGATACAGTATTAATATATTTTTTAAATATTATTTTTTGCAACCTATAAATTATTCTTTAAAACAACAAACAAAAGATAAAGCAAAGGCATACTATTATCTCCCATACGGATATTAAAGACTTTTAAAAGATACTCCCGTAGCTGCCCACCAAATAAGCCTGCTTTTTGTGGTAGGGGGGCTTGGGGGTTACTGATGAAAATGATGATGGCGGAGATTCTTTGGCAGCTACTGAGCCCTTGTAGATGGGAGGGGGAAAATGGAAGCTCAGCAGGTGCCTTTTGCCGGGGTAGCATTTATTTTTGCTTTATACACGCATTTAGCTTTATTTCGCTGCTGCTTCTTTTTCGCCTTCGTTTCGGGGCAAATGTAATAAATTTCCTATAAGCATTATCTTTAAATACAGGGCCCATTGTGTGACGGCAAAAAAAGAAAAGATGGGGAAGATGGGGAAGGGAACAGAAACAGGAAGAGCTGGCAGAAGGCTCAGCATGACAACGGATGGCGTTGCCAGGGCCTTTAGTTATTGGCTGTTAGTTGCGTGTCTCGTTCCGATTTAGAACCTTTTGAAACTGGAGAAATCTGTGGAAAATCTCAATCCAATTACGTGAGGGAGCGCGGGAGCTGCTACATAGTACTCCAATTATCTGGCGCAACAATTAAACTGCTCGGTGGCGATGCCAGGAGAAGCCGTAAAAAAAAAATTGGTGCGCTGACACAAAAGGAGCAACTGCAACAGTTGACGCCATTCTAAGCTGACAGTGCAATTTTCGCATCAGCGAACTGGGATCCGACGGGGTGTTGGTGGTAGTTACTCATCCTCCTCCCCTGGAGGGGTAGCAACAGTGTCAAGCCATGTCAAATGCAGCCAAACACCCGAAATCCCTCGTCGCCCTTTTGCCACATTTGCACTCCTCCATTTGGTGGCAATGGCAATTGTGCTTCGCCCTTTTTCCATTGGATGCTTTTACTTTGCAGCTCGCTTTTCCCGGGCAGACTGCAATTTACATAAGTGCCATGTGCGTGGATCGTTGTTTTGTCATTCACTTTTCTCGGAAGGATATCCTATCCGCACCATGACTCCGTTATGACAATGTGGCCATAAAAAATGGTGAAGCCAGAAATATTCTGGAAAATTGTATGCGAAAAATGTGCAACAATTTGCAGGCAGACAAATGTGAGAAAACAAAGTAGTTTTCTTATACAAAGGAAAGTCTCTATTACAAATATATTCTCTTGAGAAGAGATAGTAACCATCAACTAAATAATCTGATTTGTTCCGCTTCTCTAAGCCTTGATAATTCCCATTTAATCCTTTTGTTTTCATTTGGAATCTATGTAGAATTAGAACCTGCAGCGGAATTTATCTTGGGGGAAACCCATTCCCATCGATGGAGCCACAGTAAAGGCAATTAATTATTTTCCACTGGCCTTGTTTATGATGAAGATGTCTGGAGAATTGAGGTCAGCCGGCTTGCTTCATGGTAGAAATCCTTACCTTACATTTTTCTCTCTTGTTTTTTCTGAGTTCTGCATGGCTGCGGTATGTCGTATTTCTCGTTCTATGCGTTTGCCGCAGCAGCAATTGCCCAAACTTTTATAATTAAAACTTTTCGCGGGAAGACAGAAAAAAAAAGTATTGTGAGAGCAGCAGCAGAAAGTCAATATTGAGTGAGTCAAAAATATGCGTGTCAAATAATGGTAGTAGATGAAAAATGTATGATCTTTATAAAGGAATTCCCTGGCAAAAGAGAGAGCTTTAAAAGTATCCCTCATGCCCCCTAGAGAGTGATGGGCAACCACTTATCGGCTGGCTCCTGGCTAAGTTATGCAATGCCCAAATGGGAATCCTTGGAGCCATAAATAAGAACGGAAAACTGTTGCCGCTGCTGCGTAAAAGCTAACCTCTCTCTCTCTCTCTATCAAACCCTCCTGCATCCTGTCCGCTTTGCCAATGACGGGGACATAAATCACAAAGGGCTGGAGGATGGCCCATTGCTAATGATAAGCTCCACGAAAATGGGCGATAGTCGCGTCCTAATGATACGTAATAACTTTTCCTTTATGTCCCCATTGAGTTTTTGCCCTAATTGGGCCTGACCGGCCCAACATGACATATGCTGCGATATATACTATATATATATACAGTAGAGTCCGGTTATAGCGACTTTCAAGGGACCGACGATTTTACGTCGTTATACCCGGAAGACGCACTAACGGGAGCGGAGGCCCCTTCATATAAGTTTGTATGGGACCAACCAAGCCATCGAGTTTTCGTCGTAATAACCGGACGGACGCTATAAGCGGAGTCGTTATAGCCGGATTCTACTGTACAATGGTATGTGGCCCCCGACATATGCTTCTTTAATCTGCTGACCCAGTTGGGTAAATTTAATTTGCCGTCATAATTAAGTGCAGTCCAGGGGTAACTCCACAAATTTAATGGGGTTTGCTGCAGTTTTATTCGATTTACGGCAGCGAATTTTTTTCCGCATCGTTGGGCCCTTGCAGCACGTGGCGTATGCGCAATACCCGGCCAGTACTTTGGCTGGCCTTGCCACGTCATAATGAAGCATAATGCATATGGATCCATAGATATGTATATATATATAAATATATTATATTTGAGTGGAACAGCAGCATTACCCAAGTCGCATAGCGATTGAAATCCTTTGCTTGTCATTGTGAGTCTTATTTTATTTCCCTTGCTCGCCCCTTCTTGTGTGCGTGCCCTGTATGCACCATAATCAACCTCATCATCATCATCATCATCATAGTCATCATCTTCTATGTGCCTGGTTGAGAGGGGGGCGTGTCCCTTTCGTTCCACGTCAGTCGTCCCTTTTGCCTTGTGCCGCCGCAGGCCGAGGCATTCAATATTGCAATATGTGCATGGAATAGCTGAGCGAGAAAAGCGCACAGAACAAAAAAGAAAGGAGAGAGCAACCCATAAGAGGATGAGTCTCCAATCGATTGTTGTTAGAAAAGGGTCTGTGTTTGGGAGCTGACTAAGGCCCTGTGACAGGCTGAGACTTAAAGGGCTTTGTGAGCAAGGCAGTCTAAACCACTTTATCAGTTTTTAATGCTTTCTAGCTGCTCCAACCACTGATTACGCCCTAATCTTAATTTAAAAGTCATCATCTTTCAATTAAATTTTAAACTCAACCAAACGATTTATTAAAAACAAACTAAATACAAATTTTGTACTATTAACGAAACACAAACTCTGAGAATAAGACAAGCGGACTCTGTGTGTGTTCGGTGACTGCAGCCAGGCTCAGGATCGAATTCGAAAACGACAATCCTTTCCTGTATTTTAAGTAAAAAACACAATCTTTACCCCATTGTTTCTCTTGCGCTGCCGAATAGGTTGGTTAGGATATGATTGCGATTGGAAGGAGCTGCAACAGTGACTCACCACGTAATACTCAAAGATTGCCCGGCACATCGGACAGGTGTTGGCGGTGCACATCCGGTAGACATTGCACAGGCAGCGCTTGCAAAAGTAGTGCTTGCAGGGCGTGCTTACCCTGTTTCTTATCCTCCCTCGGCACACAGGACATGGATCTCTGGTCATCTCCTCCGTATTCACTTTGCCTACAGCTCTCATTTAAGATTTTTGTATTATTTTTCGACTAGACTGGGTGTTAATAGTTCCAACAATGGAATAAATTTTAAGGCAAAGTCATCTCAAATGACATCTTTTGTACTAAAGCCAGCGCGTGCTACGATAGACATGTGATGTCAGCGGTGTTTTATTTATGACACCGTAAAAATGTTTCAATGAATCGCGCAGGATTGTTAACGAAAGCTAGATTACAAACAGGGTGCTGCCTTAAGGAGTTCAAGAGCTACTGCCTACCTACTGGGGATGAATGCACTGTGACTCATAAAAAAAGAAAGCCAAATTGCAAACAGGGTGCTGCCTTAACGAGTTCAAGAGCTACTGCCTACCTATTGGGGATGAATGCACTGTGACTCACAAAAAACCCAAAGAAGCCCCGTGCCACAGACAATAATAAATATTTATAGGGAGCTAAACACCCTGTATTGGCAGGATTACATAAGCACAAGCGGCAGACAAGTGGAGGCGCCGCCTCCATTGCCTTATTGTTTCACATGGTACATTATAGATTTTTATCAGGCCCTTATCCAGCGCCCGCGCCAGCGCCAGGCAAGCATGCAAGCATTGAATATTGTCAAATTAGGGCAAAGATTGATTGTCATTTTGTCAGTCAGTCACTCAATCACTCAATCGCCAAGGATCCAAACCCCACTAATGCTCCTTTACCGTTCTCTCTCTCTCTCTCTCTCTCTCTCTATTTCTTTTCCTTCCTGCAGCGGATGGCTGGGCAGCGCCAAGGGTTGGTTGGGTAACGCCTCGATACCGTCGATGCCAGCCATGCCGTCGATGCCATCGATGCCAGCCATGCCAGCGATGCCGTCGATACCATCAATTCCGGGTCTTCGCAAAACGGGAGGAGCCGATGGAGCCGAGGGCGCCGAGGGAGCTGCCGCCGGAGAGGGTGGCGCCGCAGCCAGCGGAGCCGTGAGTGGTGGCGAGGATGATGACAAGTCGAGGTATATTAGGTATGGGTGCCAGCTTAACAATGACGGAATTAAATACGAAGCAGCCGCAGAAACAAAACAACAACCAAAAAAAAGAAAAAAGAAAAAGAATAATTTATGAAATGAAGATGAGAAGCGCGTTTGTACTTTAGTTCCTCTTGGTTTCGTTTTCGGTTAACCTCCGTTTAAGCCATACCCCGAGCTCTTAGCCTTTTGTTCAACTTTTTCCGGCCGTCTTTTGTTTGAAGTCGAAGTTGCCGAAAAGTTTCCCACCTCCTTTTAAAAACGGAACCGAGCGAGAACGAAGTTTTCTTTGGTTTTTATTTTCCATTAGTTTGAAGCCGCCTCTTCCACACAATTTACCTAAATACTAACCAATACTACTACTTACTACACACGAGTTTCTCTCTAACTATATAATAACTACTTACTATTTACGATTTGCCTATATACTCCACACAACGAAGAGAGCGTCGCGTTCTCCTTCTTACATTTAGTTGAGATATTGTTGCGCATTTTCACTCTTAACCATACTACTTATTATATATTTATATTTGCCACTATTTATTTGACACTATTTCTCTTGTGCTGATTCTCAAAGTTCCACCGTTTTCACATATACTCGTATATTATATTAATAACTTTTTGTACAAATCAAAATGCGATACTCTGTCTCTCTATAAACCCCTTTAATCTTGACTCCAAACCTATATCTTTCCCATCTATAAAACAATACCTAACAACATATGTAAGTCGTTTCAACGTTTTTGTATATAAAACTGAGTAATTGCGACCTGAAATTGGCTAAAGATAAATATCAAAATTTTGTCCCTTTGCAAGAAAGTTGGTTGTTATAACTTACAATTTGTTTAAGTCGTTATATTACACTTTAAATTGTAATGATAGTTTTTAAAGCTCTTATCGTCTTAAGGACTTTACTTTAGCTCCAATATGCGGTAAGTTTTAACTGGGTTCCAACCTTGAAATGGACACAATTTTGTCGAAAACTCATACACGAATCAATAACTGAAATTTCCATTAATCACTTCATTCAGTTCATTATGTTCGAAGAACAATTTCCATACGATTTAGGTACAGAACACACATAAACCATACAACATACTTACATTCAGCAGTCCCATCTTTATCCTTGCTTATTTTGAGTCATTTCATTTCAATTAATTTGTCGAACGCTTCGATGATCCAAATGAAAACAAAAAGAGTGTTTAACCTTCATTTATTTTTGGACTCTGAAGAGATTGCCCAAAGTATCAGATTCCATCATTATTGAGCGGCCCATCGAACCAGGTCAAGGAACCCATTATAAGAAAAAAAAAAAACCTATCTGGAACAATGTCCTGTGGCTACGTACAGAGTAGATACGAAACAAACCCATGCTCAAACCTAATTGTTGTTGCTAGATGTTTATCATTGTCATTATTCCGAGATCATTATCATTATCAGTACCATTATAATCACTGTGCTTTGATTTCCCGGTCCCCCCGCCCCCATCTATTTTGCATTGCCATCTCGCTGTTTTTTACTGTGTAGCCTCTCTCTCTCTCTCTCATATTCTGTGTATCATTTCGTTTTTTATTTCTCCCCTCCTGGTCTTGTGTAGCAGCCAAGAGCATCCTTCCGACCACCTTCGCTCTGTCTATGTTGTATCTATCTGTATCTTTTCTCGGGGACCGACTTAAAAGTCCTGAAAATGGGGAATGAATAGAACGTATTATGAATTCAAATTGATGCTAATTAGTGTCCTTGCATGACGTCTTAGTGTGCCATCACCCACCTCCTCCCAACTGGTTTACTTTCACTTTCAGTTGTCGCTCCGCGTAGTCCTCATTTTAGGCATCAAACATCCGGCCATTCATGTTAGATTTTATCATTCCATTTTGCATTCACGAATCAAACTGAAAAATTACACTATAAATGAATATCGCTGTATACAAAAACATATGAATACGTGTAAATTAAACATAAGTGTGTATTTTTTGAACAAATTTTAAAGAGAAAGTTAATTATAATCCTTAAAGTTGTATCAGGCTTAAAAAGTAAGCTGTTTTAAAAAGGATTTATTGATGATGTGCCTGGAAAGAACATGCAAATCCTTTGAAAATAAGTAAAAGTTAAAGCATTTATTGTTTAAATTAAATTCCTTTAGCTGGATAAGAGAGACAGAACCACCCCGTCAGTCTATATTAAGTTTTTCATGTCAAGAGCATGGTTTGGCATGCATTGTATCCTTTTTTGTGTTTGTTTTTAGTGTATCTTTAGATTGTATGCATATTTTATACAATTTTGAGCCTGCTGCATGATTAATTCCTAGACCTACTACACTATAACTATATAATTTCTTATAATTAACTATATAATTTAATATCCCTGTTTTTCCTCTTGTTTCTCTCCATTTGTGCAGCGCCACGGAGGGCGCCGACTCGCATCCTGCATCCGGCGGTGGCACACCCACCGGCGACGAGGGTCAAATCGGACAGGGTAAGGGCGATGAAGTCAAAAGTACGTGTCACACTTTGATTGGTAACAAATTGAACAAAAAAAAAACAATTACAAAAAAGAGACAACTTCAAACACATTGTCAACTCCAAAAAAGCCAAAATTCAATTCAAAAATAATTGAGATAGAAAGCGGTGACAGGTTACTAATCCCGAGTTACTTGTAGTTTAATTCTAAACCCAGTTGAATGTCCAGAAATCCCCTCTCCCATTACGATACTCTCCCTCCCCCCCTTTCAGAGTTCCCTAGTGAATGAAACGTTTGCTTTGTAGTCTAGTTTAGTTTTGGTTTGCAACCGACTTTGCGGTTGTCTTTGATGATGGCAATATTGCTGGAGCTTTCGTCTAACCTTTCACGATTTTGAATCCCTTCCCCCCGACAGTTACCACGAAAGTAACACAGCAGGCCAAACACTTTGGATCTTTCTTGTCGTCGGCCATCAGCAAGGCTGGCAGCAAAATCAAGGAAACAGTCAAGGATAATGTGAGTGAACTTCGGTCACTTAAGGAGTCTGTGATTTTACTGGCAACAAAATTCCCTTATTTCAGACCATTCTCGACTCCTTCAACAAGGAGCAGGAGGCCTTCATCAAGGGACAGGGCGGTGTGGGCAATGGGGCAGCACCATGGATTGGACATGCCAACGAGGCCAAGATCAAGGAGGAGATCCTGGGCCTGTCGCAGGATCGCCGCAACTTTGTGCGCGCCCCGCCCGCCGGCGTGGACTTTGAGTTTAGCTATGACACCGCCTATCCCACGGCCATAGCCATTATGGCCGAGGACAAGGCGCTCGAGACGATGCGATTCGAGCTGGTGCCCAAGATGTGAGTTTAATGGGAATTTTCTTTGATAGGGTACAGAGTTAGAGATGGGAAAAATATCGATAAGATGATAATGTATCGACATTTGATGCGAACAGCGATAAATAGATATTTTAACGATGCCATGTGCAAAAAATCGATGTTCTGTTTGATGCATCGGACTAATATCAGTTAAAAAGGTTAAAATTCTTCGATAATATCATTATTAAATTGTGTAATGCTATATATTTTAATATTTGAGACTTTAATTAAATTACATTATTTTATTGAGGCCATTTATTTGCGATAAATCGATATTATGTTTGATATATCCGACTAAATAATCGCTTGGAAAAAACAAATAAATAAATAAAGACAATTTTCTGATATTCTTCGGTAATATCAATATTAAAAAAATTAAATGAAGTATATTTTCATATTTAAAGTTTCGATATATCAAAGTTTATGATATTTTCGATAAGATATTAAGCCCGATTTATCAAATCGCACTTTTCATTTCGATATACAGAGTGATCTCTAATATTACTGTCTTTCCACAGCATCACTGAGGAGAACTTCTGGCGGAATTACTTCTACCGCGTCTCACTAATCATCCAGGCCGCCGAGCTGGGAACTCTGGGCGCCGATGGCGTCGGTCAGGCTTCCAGCGGTGAAGATGGTAAGTGGTAACAGCTCCCAGCTGCTTGCGGGAAATGGAACAAATGCAGGGAAACAGACTGTCCAAGCTCACGAAAACACTCACACTCGTTACTCGCGCGCTCTATCTCGATCTATCTATCTATCTGTACCCGTATCTCTGTATCTATCTGCCCCACCAACCTCTGTCTTATCTTTCTGTACGTCTAAGTCTTTCATTTTTGGTTTACTTTAGCCACACGCGCCTGTTTAACGTATGATTTCCTCTTAGTCCTTTTCACACACGCTAGCTATATCGAATATCGAATCTTTTCCGTTCTCTCGCTCCTCTCTATATATCTCTCTCTAACTCTTAATACATACTACTACTACTACTATATCCCTCAAGTCTCGAACTAACTAACTTGGCTAGCGTCTGTACTACACCGCCTAAGAGTTTGCTCCAGTTTTGAGTTGTTTTGAACCCTTTTGATTTGTACTGGTCCCCTCCTCCACCTGCACTGGACCCGAGTGTCCTTGGCTTTCGGTAATTCCTCCACACTATCCCCCCTTTCCCCCTCAAAAAAAAAAAAAATGATCATCTCAATCGCGTCGCCTCGAAGCTCAATTAAAAATCGCTCCACGAACGTCGCCAGCCGCCCAGCGCCTCACCTCAAATCGAATTACTTACTCTATTCTTTCTCTCCTTAGTTATATTATTTATTTTTTTTTTTATTATTTGTTCTTTATTATTTTATATGAATTAAAAAAAATTACAAAACTTACAACTGTATCGAACGATCAACCAAAGATTTGACCAATAAAGATGAGAGCAAAACCAAGACTGCCGAACCGGCCAAGAGCGATTCTGGCCTAAAGAAACCCATTGCCGAGCAGCCAAAGGCTGTTGCAGAGTCCCAGAAGGATCAGGAGCAGCCTGACTTAAAGCCTCGTGCCGCCGGCAATGAGTTGGCCCAAAAAATCTCCGAATCGGAATTCGTTTCGGATGATTTTCAGGCCACCAACGAATCGGACTTGGCTGAGATCCAAGATGGCATGCGCAAGCTGGGCATTGATAGCATGACCCAACAGGCCTTGGCCACGACTGATGGTAAGATTATTATTTCTTATGTATTTATTATTACTTTCTTTAAATTATTTCACTGTTTTTTTTTATGCGTTAACCTGTGTTTTGTAATTTGGTTCCAAGACTAACATTTATTGTACATACATTGGCCGTCCCATGAAATTGATCAACTGAATTTCATTGGTGTTCTGGAACACACACAAAACATTCATTCATACACACACACACACACAGACACATACATGACATATAGAACACTGGAAAGCCTTAACGTGTAGTATAGTGTCATATTGCTAACATCCTAGAGAGTCAGTATCCGGACACATCTTCATTTTAGCATCTCTTTACGAACACGATAATGATCTTGTCTCTTGTCTGAGTCGCGTGTATTTTGTTTATCAATTCTCCTCATTCTCATTCTAATATTTGCAAGCAAAGCCAAACACATTAAAAAATATATTATATATTTAATTTGTTTTTGTTTTTCTTGTAAACAAAACAATACAAAACCAAACAAACAGAACAAACAATTAATGCAAAACAAACAAAAAACAAAACAAAATGTGTGTACAAATCAAGTGTAAAAACCGAACAATTCTCTTTTTTCTCCTCTGCTCTGTTTCTTTCTTTTGTGTAAATTACATTTTGTATGAAAATCGTTTTTACTTATCTATATATATATAAATATATATATAAATCTATTATGTGACGACCAACTCAAGCTCTGGCATTTAATTACTAAAGCGAATCTATCAATATCGAAACGAATATAAAACGAATAAACCGAATCACTTAAATAAATCAATATAGAAGTAAATCAACTAATGGATAACAGAAGTATTATATAAATTATTTAAACACGTATAAATATATATTAAAGATATATCCTGGATTGAATCGAAAACTCGGGTCAAAATGTTTCGTTTGCCATTTTTAGCAAATTAAAGAATAAATATAAAATACAATTTGATTTCAAGTATCCGAACGGTCTCGGAATGCGCTAAAAAGCCACACAAAAACCAAATTTCGAACAAGTTGAGTATGACCAAAATGATCAAGAAAAATCCTATATATACTACATATATATCCTATTGATACAACTTTCGCTCTATCTCTCTCTCTCTATATCTTTGCAATTTCGTGCTCTCTCCTCCTTTTTATTCAATTCCAGTTCATTTACAAACAAATTAGCTAGATGTAATTTTTGTTCTTTCCTTCCCCCCTCTTTCTTTCGATCCCATTTTCCCCTTTTTGCCTTTTCTTTTTACACATTTCTTCACAAATCAAAAAAAAAAAATAAAAACAAAAAAAGAAAAGAGAAGAAACCTGTACTGGTCGCGACACAAAAATGAAACCCCCTCTCCTAGCAATACACAAAATTATTCCAAAATATAATATCTGATGATGAATTTGTATGGGAAAACATTTTTAACCAAAAAACATTTATTTTTCTTCATGTATTTCTTGATTTATTTACGAATCGAATCATCTTCCAGAAGATTGAATGGATTAAACCCAAAAAAAAAATGAAACAAAACGCTAAATCTAAATTTCAAAACGCAAACAAAACAAAAAACAAAAGAATATGCAACTAACAAAATAAACAAGAACAAAATTATAAAAAAAAAATAAAACAAAAAGAATACTACAAAATTGCCCACAAGAAAGAAAAGAAATTGTTAAGCGAAACAAAACAAAAAGTACTACAAGCAAACAAAATTATATAAATACTTATAAAGATATTCACTTGACAAACAAAATGATAATTTGAGTTGAAACCCAGAAAGAAACGCATTATTTATACATACAAAACCGATGAAAGAAAGAAAGAAAAAACCCCCCAAAAAGTTACTAAATTTTGTGTGGTAAGTTAGAAATTGTTGGTTGAATAAAAAAACAAAAAGAAAATATATACAAAATGGCAACAAGTTTTAGTTGTGTGATTCTTTTCGTTTCCATGTTGGTTATCAATTGCATAAAGTTTTCTGTTCGGCAATATATGTATTATATATGTATTGTATGTAAATAATATCCAAACAATTCAAAGTAGTTGCAATCTCAATCATTTCCCTCTACGCTCCTGTCTGTGTCTATGATAACTACTACTCGTTGTTGTGTATGTTTAGTATGTGTGTGTGTGTTTAAATTTATATTAATTTCTTAGTTTTAGTTTTAGTTTTAGTTTTAGCTAAAACAAGGCCTGATTCTTTAGTTTTGGCATTATTCAGAGTATAGTATTTAGAGTTGTCATTGATGTGCGTGGGAGGAAGAAAGAAAGAAAGAAACCTTTGATCAACATTTGGCGCTTCTTTCCGAAAATTGAAATGCTTCTTTATACTGCACCGATTTATATTTATATTATACATGGAATTCGGGGGGGAAACCAATGAAAGATTTACATTTTATGGTCCAACTCACCACACAAAATCGATATGAAAAAAAAAAGCGATTGAAATTCAAGAATAAATACCTGAATAAGCCTTTTAGACCTCTACTCAGTTTCTTTCCCCCTGTTTCTCTCTCTATCTCTACATGGCATTTTAAGTTAATTAAATTAATTCAATTCTATTCTTTGCCAGCTTTATAGAATATTTCATATTTGGCAAGCTTCGTCGGTTAACAAGAGTGTGTAAATAAGTATTATTATTATTATCCTAAGTTTGCTTGCTTTTTATGCGTAAATGCTGTAAATACACACGAAATATATATATACTATACATATATATCTATTATCTTTGGTTGTGATCATTTTATTAATTGATGGAGTGTGATAAAAGCATTATAAATAAACCAAACCAAAAACACAAATTGGTGTTTTGGGACAACAAGCAAGTCATGGACTGGGGACTGGGCCACTTTTGGGTGCACGCTATCCGTTAATTAGTGCTAGTGCCTTGCCCTGCCCGCCGCCCGGGGATTCTAACCCATAAATTGGTGTCTGACTACTCTCTCTCTCTCTGTTTCTGATGATTGACTAAGTGAAAAAATAAACAACAAATTTCCAACTATTTTTGTAGACGGCTATTATTCAGTTACGGTGCGCATACCCAAACGTATTACAGTTTGTGAAAGTCTATGTCTTAGCTATAACCCCAGAGACTGACTAGTCGCAGGTAAACGTAAACGAAAGATGATTACAAAAACAAAAAAATAAAAGGAGAACAACCATGTACTTGCTTGGGATGGTCACTTAACCACAATTCAATTGCTTGCCTATAGACACCTTTGATATACTAAAACCTATATACCTATATATACTATACGATATATATGTAAACCATGTATGCTAATCCTATATATACTATATAATATATATATCCTTACATATGCCGATATATACAAACATATATCTGTTGCCGAGCTGCTAAGCCACGCAAATTCTAATCGAATCTCTTGCTGGTTGCTCCGTCTTTTGAACAGAGGAACAATGGGAAAAGGATCTGGAAGCTGAACTCAAAGACTACGAGGTGGTGGACGAAGGCGGCACTGGAGGCGGCGGAGAAGGAGGAGGAGCCAGAGGACGTAGGAAAGGAGGAAAGACCACGGCGGAGGCAGCCCAGGCAGACCAGGCGGAGGAGGAGGATGAACCGACAATATCAAACTTGCGCACACGCTCGACTAACAACGATTGGGAGGAGTACGCCGATTTAATTGAGGATACCGATGATTTAAAGTAATTAAGAGCTTATATCGTAGTTTCTTCTAAGTTGGCTCTAAGTTTATAACTATCTTTACTTTATCTTTCTTTCCATTCCTTTCTACCCCTTGTTTCCTCCTTGATTGATTACCCAAAAAAATACAATATTGTTAACCCTAATCCAATCTAAAACGAAACAAAAAAAATACAAATACAATCGAAACCACAGAACTTTGAAGTGCCTAAAGCGCACGATGTTGGGCTATCCATGAGACAAGGCCGTTCCAGCGCTCTTCTAGTGCCGGCTGTGGTCCACAGACCCCTTCCCGGGTGCCTGCCTTGTGGTGGTGGCCTATTGGAAAAGTTGGTTGAGATATATATGTATGTACCTAGGACCCACTCAATTATTGGCCCACTCCCCCAGAGCAAAGCGTTCTATTCAGTTACCTTTTGACATGATATAAGACACTAAAACCAAATGAAATCGATTTTATTCAACCTTAACGTTTTAATCCAACACGAAATCCAGCAAGCCCAAGCCAATCCGGTATTCAAATATAATATCCACTATAAATATATTCTCTTTTATTTGGTTAAAAGACACCGAGTACAGTGTAGAGGGAGTCGTCGGTATTACTTGCCAATTGTTCAGCACACGAAATCCGAAAATCTGGCAGAGTCAGTCGTCACCTAACAATAAGTACTTGCAGGCTAAATCCAGAAACTGGCTAATGCTATATAGA
>JAEIIG010038407.1:3982-32278 GCA_018904695.1 Drosophila parvula | reverse complement strand
TCGTCGTAATAACCGGACGAACGCTATAAGCGGAGTCGTTATAGCCGGATTCTACTGTACCTATAATATTGAGTAATACTTTTTATTATTTCGGCAAAAATAAAAATTCAAGGAAACGATTAATCAGAAAAACTGGAATATTTTATGTCTTTAATGAAAATTTAAAAAAAATTGTATAGTGCCTAAAAGAATTTCATTTTAATTTAAAAATAGTAATAGATTAAAATACTTTATATTTACAAAAAGGTAAAATAATAAAAAAGAAGTGATTATCTGGAATATTTAAATTCTTTAGAATCATTATAATTTCAGCGGATTTTGGAAACTTAATAGAAGTATTCCAAAATTCTAGGAAACTTGATTTTAAATGCATTATGCACATATGTATGTTAACTTAAGCTTTTAAAAAATATACAAACTAATATCCTTAACTTAATAGTTGCAAGTTTTTGAAGTACGACTGCAAGACCCTCTTTTTAATTGCTGCAGTTCACATTGCGTTTTGTCGCGGCATTTCGCAATTAATGAAAATGTTAATGAACTTCACACGCTGCGCACTCGAGCAATACACTCCAATTTCTTTTTCTAGCCATGTTCTCTTGGCCTGGCCCAGACGGTCGAGGGGAGTGGGGGGTGGCCGATTCTCTATTTCTGTGGGTTTTTTTGGGGACGAGACGAAGAACAACGACGTTGTTTGTGTGTGGCACGCGAACTCGGTCTCGCTCTTTTTGCCCACCCTTGTCCGTCTTCTTCGACTGTCGCCTTCTGTCCGCTCCTCTCCACCTCCGCTTTGTGACCGTTCTTCGCGGCCTTATACTCTTTTTTTAGGGAACTTTTCGGGCAAGTTCGGTGGACAATGGGTTAAGGCGGAGTTACCTGGGAACTAGTTTGAAGATAAGACAAACTTCCAAGCTGAAAAATATCTGACAGAAAATATGAGAAGCCTCTTCAACCCGAACCACCAAATATAATCCATTATTCTGTCATTATGTAAATCAATCTAAAAGTTATTTTTGTTTCATATTGTTAAGGCTTAAAAGAATAGGAAGAAAAGGAAATAGTCTTTGATTAAGTTTGAACTCTAAATGTAATTCAGAAAAAACTTGGAAATTATAAGCATATCAGAAAGTATTACCCAAAAATTATAAATAATTAAATTACATGTGTAAATACTAGTGTTTTGTTTTATAAAAATAATTTATCTTTTATATTTACGAATCGAAATGGATTTATGATCATGAAAACCCGAACGATAAAACTGCAATAAACTGTTAATAAAATGCTTTCATGCTGACTTTCCTATTAGATATTCTCCCCAAGATAATATAGGTAAAAGTAATTAACTAATTTATTAGTGTACTAAACAACATTAAAGTAAACTCCTTTAGCTATTTAAACAAATTGCGAAAAGATGTCACTTGAAGAATTAAATCCTAAACAAGCTTAATAAAGATTGCAAGAGCCCCCCATAAAAAAGCGTATTCGAGTGTCGCTTGTGCTTGACATTTCTTTGATTCTTGATTGCCACTTGGCTGGGGGACATGTGTGGAAAGTGGACAGTCCACTCCGCGCCACTCCGTCGACATTAAAGTTCTGGTGGTGAGCCCAAAACGAAACTGGAACAAGCCTTGGCCCACACCACACCTTGTGCGATCCAATCCGATCTGATCGGACCCGACGCCATTCGAATCAATTTGCTCTTTTGCTCCAGGAGTTGGAGTTGGCCTGTTTTTGATGGAGATCTTTTTCGCATGGCTGCTAAGTGATTTTCGAAGTAGCAACATCCCACATCCCACACTCACAGACGCATTTTGATTTCCCGGCACACCCATATTGTAAACCCGGCTAACACAGCTCTCTGACCAATCGTTAACCCACAGACGAACGACTACTATCGTCAGCAGCAGGAGGGCCAGCAGGCGGATCAGTACGAGGAGAACTTCGACGAGGACATGGAGGCCGAACGCGATCTCGCCGAGGATGCACAGTGGAAGAAGATCCAACAGAACACCTTTACGCGTTGGGCCAACGAGCACCTGAAGACGATCGATCGGTCGATCAACAACCTAGAAGCGGATCTGTCCGATGGCCTCCGACTGATCGCTCTGATCGAGGTGCTGTCCCAGAAGCGGATGCCCAAATACAACAAACGCCCAACATTCCGCAGCCAGAAGCTGGAGAACGTTTCGGTGGCCCTGAAATTCCTCCAGGATGAGGGTATCAAAATCGTTAATATTGGTAAGTAGTAAAAGCCCCCCCCCCCATTTCAAATTCCCAGAACTCTCTCGGATTAGTTTGGGTTGGGTCCCTCGAATATCTTTGGGGGGTCTCTCTCCTATCTGTCTCTCTATCTAATAGTTTGAAACCGCACAATTGTGGTTGTGAATCAACTTATGAATCAATTAGAAGCGTTCGCCTCGTTGGCCATCAAAAATTATTCCATTGAAAATTGCATAAATCGCTCTTTTCAATGAGAAGATACAAAGTCAACTAAAAAGATGCGCCGCCAACGCCGCAAGAGTCTCAAGTTAACACCAGATCCGCCGCGTCACCCGCTGCATTCCACACGATCCCATGTGGATCTCTGTGTCTTGTTGTATTATTTATATTTGAAATTTCTGATTTCAACGGCTCCCTCGCTCGCTTCCAGACTACAAAACAAAATGATGTCATTGCCGCGTTTATTCAAAGCGCCACCAGCTTCAATGCGAGTTTTACTTTCATTTGTATTTATATGCATAATTCAAGATTGTGTTCAGCCATTTGCAGTACCTGCACAGTACGCGACAAACGGATTGAGTAAAAATACTCTTCATAAGGGCATTTGAGGCTTTACATATCTAGATTTCGTTTCATTTTACAAAATAAATATCACCATTGCAGGATGAGTCTTGGGTTTAGATAAGTGCTTTTCAATTAATTGGGAATAACTCCTTTGAAAGCTGATTCTAATTCCTCGGGTTCTGTCATGCACATACGTGAGACCTTTTGCTCTAGTCCTAGTCCAGGGTTATAGGTTATAGCTGTATATCGAACGAAATGTACATATCGAATGTATATCGAACAGAAAAGTATGATATAATATATCGACAAAAGTATAGCGTTTAATATTATATCGATTATAAGCTAAACTTTGATACTTCACATTTTAAGTAGCGCAATAAACTTATTTATCGAAAAAAAAACAACAGAAAAATACTAAATATTTGTTCGATATATCAACAGGAATATCGATGAATTTCACAAAGTTAAAATATCGTTACAGATCAATCTTTTGAGCCTTCTCAACATCTAACCAAGCTTCAGCTTAGGTCAAGACTCTCGATCAACTCTCTTTTACTTAAAACATATTCGTTCACATTATTTTGTCTTGTTATCTTCCCTGTATATGAGACGTTTTGCTTGCAGTTCAAATCTATCTGATTTCCAGCCCCGTCTAGATCCAATCTATTTGATCTTAAAGATTATTGCAAAAACAAAGATATCAGAACAATATAGCTCTTTATTTCACATAAGGTTATGTTCCTTCTTTGTATTGCCTTTATATCGATTTTTCACACTTTTTTATATTTCACACTTTCAGCTATAAATTCGATATACCACCACATGCGACATATGTATGTACGATCTACCTTTAGACAAGGGAGCAGCAGCGAAGCGTGGCCAATTGGGAAGGTTAATTTCATTAGGGCGCTATCGCTTTCATAGAGCCATCATCACCTCTGTATAGCATTGCCGAATCACGAGCGTAACCGAACCCGATCTCAATGGCAAACTAACTGCATCTTGCTAATTCATTTAAATTGAGAACTATATAGGAACATGTGATACAACAACGGGGCCTTATGACTCACAAATCGGTGTTAGCTTTGACTAGCTCAAGCTCAACGATCAGTCGGTCATTGAAGCATTCAGTCGGCGTATGATTCTCCCGGTTATTACATTTCATTCACAATGTAATCATGTTCCTCTAGCTGACCCCGTGACGCAATTGATAAGACATTTCGCTCTGTGTTTGTCTCGGAACGCTTGAAATAATTCAATCAGCGGCCGACGATCATTCAGTAGGGCGCTTACTTGGCCATATAAAAACAGATAAACAACTTCAGTATCTTGGTGTTCCAGAAAAAAAACGCGTTTGTCAATAATTGACAGCTAGGTAAATAATGTTTACAAGCAGCACCAGGGAGCAATTCTTAAAGTTACCGCTCAAAACGTAGATAAAAACAAAAAAAAATACAAAATAAAAGTCAAACAAAGGTGCTGGCTAAATGAGAGCTAAGTAAATGCAATTTTCAGAGCATTTAAAGCGAAATTCAGGTTGACATTCTGTTATTGGAGGGTACGGTACAATCGCAATGTTGGAGGTATTTTTTTGTTTCTATATAGCTATCAACACTTTCGCTTTCGGGGCGATAAAAATATCATCCATTCTGGACTTTTGGTTTAGTGATAAGGCGCCGTCATATCTACGCCCAAAACATTCTTTTTCTTGACGCTAGCAACTCAAATTTTGCGATTTAAATTTGGGGTTAGTGCAAAATATTTACAAAAAGATGATTCACTCACTTAATAAGCTTACTCATTAGCTTAATTTTTGCTTAAATGGCGGTATTCGCAGGAATGCCAACATGTTTTTCCATTAATTACTCTTTTGTTTGTTTGTTGGCTTTTTTTCGCACAAAAACACACATTGCCAAAAACAGATATCGCATCCAATTTCGGTGATTATCGTTGCACAAATAGCCAAAAAATTATAAGCAAACATTTGTTAATTAATTTAACGAGCACCGCCGCACCTCTTCCTGTTGTCCAATTTTTGTGGTTCCAATCGATTTAAATTGGTACAGTGAAAGTGGGTTGAGAGAAATTTCTGGTTCTCAGTGTTTGGAAAGCATTTAGCTATCTGCAGGCCTGCAGTTCGGGTTCCCACTGTACATATCTCTCCCAGATCCATTTCTGTTTGGGTTATTTCCTTCAAGTTGGTTTTATTTTTTTTCTCCTCTTTTCTGCTGTCAATTGAATTAGCGCGAAATATCGTAGAGTTACTATATAACCAGATATATATCCACACACACATGTGTGTGCTTGGGCCGAAAACCACGCAGCTGCTGGCGGCTCTCAAGAGCTTGTCCGAACCCCGGCTCCAAGAGGGATTGTAGATTTCCATGGAGCTCCGCTCGTATCTACAAATGTTTGTGCTAAAAAAAACCACACAAAAACAATAATAAAGCTCTCGGTCGGTCGCAATAAAATGCAAAAAGTTAACAACAAAAAAAAATAACAAGAGAAATAAGTAAATAAAAATAACAAAATTAAAAGTACAAAAGCAGAGGGAAGAACAAACCTAATACGTGCCCGGCAGAGTGGAGATAAAGTCGCTCAGTTGACTCTCCATGACATCATCGACATCATCTGGTTTCTTGGGCTTTCGGGGCTTACTTTAATTTTAGCCCCAAAGTATTTGGATTTACGAAGGCGAAGAAAACTCCATTGCCTAATGGCTCCTATCAAGTCGGGCTCAATTTGTCACAGGCAATTGATTGTTATTGATGACGCCATCATCTTCATCATTAATTTCATCTATGAATCTATAGAAGGGCAACGAAGATATTTCCCAGGCGTCGATGAGTCAAGCAAATAATTCACTTCATTGACCCAATTTCCTTTCAGTTGTTCGCTTGTTAATAATTTGTTCACTTATAAATACTTTTGATTTGAATATTTTCCATGATGTGTGGATTTTTAGAGGGGCAGCAGATTAATTGAAATATGACATTTTCCTTTAAATATTTTATATTGAGAGTATTGACGGAAGAAAAGTCTATTTAAAGAAGATTTCTTATAAATGTATTAACAGAAAAATATACACATTTCTGTGTTTTGTTAGAAACAAGAATTTTACTTGTTACTTTCTTTTTATAATAAGTAAGTAACAAACAAGCAATATAATCTCTTCAGGAAATAACCATATGAAATAAATATGCTTTTCTCATAATCAACATATTCTTCGAACCCTTCCAGAAAGCGTATAACATATTTTATAAATTAGTCAGAGTGTTGCTTAAGATCGTGTTAACAAGCTTCCGTTCGCGAGTTTAGCATTTTTTCTTGAATATTTGCCTATTTGTTCAAACCCATCGCAACCAAAGGGGTGAATCAGCTGGATCAGACGAAACTTGACTGAATTTCCGTTGAATTTCAGCTGAATAACACGACTTTAAACTCTGATACTTGCATTCATCACCTGGCACATACTCACCGATGTTTTTATAAATCATTTGCAATGTCTGAAAATGACGCCATCGATCCAATCCCAGACACGTCACCATTGAGCTGCGGCTAAACCTCTCAGGGGCTGGAAATAGAAGTGATGGGAACCGAATCATTCGTCGTCACACTCCAAAAGCAATTGTGATAAGATTAAGTTGTTATGCGAGTCTTTAGTGCGACGGAATGTCGAGATTCTTTACTTTGTCGGCCGCCTGTCAGTCATTTATTCAAATTAGCAAAAGCTAGCGGCCTTTGGGAGAGATCGAGAGACCCGGGGCTCAATTAACCCCAAACAAGTGAAAAATTACAAATGACACCAGCACACCACAAATGTGGGACATGAAAAGACAAACGAACGAACCCACATCGGGAAAATATGCCCAAAATGGAGCTCAGTCTGAGCGGCTTAAAGTGTCAGAAACAGTCGGCCTCTGAGCGACTTTCTAAGCCGAACCGAGAGCAGTGTCAACGGATTTTTTGCCGGCTTAGCCCTGCCCGGGCTCTAATTTAATTAGCCACGCAACAGTTAGGCGCGTCTATAGATGATTGGCCTCAGACCGAGAACGGAAACTGGTTTTTCCGTTTGGAAAAATCTTTCCAGACGCTGCTGCTGCTGCTGGTGGTGCTGCTTTTCCGACTTCAGTTGCAACTTCAACTCCAGCGGGGCTGTGGTATGCGCGTGCCGCCGCTCCAAGAACGTGTCTGGCGACTCTGTGACCCAGACCCAAGCCGGTTACCCGTGACTGTGACTGGCCTCGGTATCCAAGTTGCAGCAGCCTCAGCATTCTTGTTATCTGAATGTTAAATACTTTTCTGCCGTTGCACTTAACATCATAATAACTCTGTGGCCGCTACGAGGCGAGAATCGTTGCACATAAATCATGTCAAGTCATCATTTGGCATGGCCAAACGATCCGAGTGCAGCTTCTGTAGAGCTCAGCCTCTGGCTGCCGTTTTTTTTGGGTGGACATATCCGATTGCAGTGAACAATGACAGCGAAATTGTGATAGATAGTTTATCCGAAAGAGGTAGAGATACTTTCCCAGAACTTTCCAATGGTTGAGTTGAGTAATTAACTGCTTTTTGTCGCATCTTGTTGGAGGAAAAAAGTCAAGATCACTTGAAGATAAGAGGCCTTAGGGGTGACTTCATGTTGCCGGTTAAAGATAAACTTATCTTGCCTAAACTCTAGGGTTATCTTTGCTATTATAGCCGGCTTATTAGCTAGTTTCCTGGGTTATTAGATTGCTTTTAGCTCGGGTTTTCAATGAGATCGCTTTTATTTGGTATAATACCGGAAAAAATTAATTTGTTATTAGAGCTACAATACCTAACATTCATAGATTTCAAGGCCTTATTAACAGTGTTTTTTATCAAATTGATCGGTTGCATCCCTCCTAGTCATAGGTACTTATTACAGGCCAAGATCTCAGTTATATAGCTGGAAATTAGTTTCCTTTCCTGCATTCCAAGAATGCTTGTTGTTCCGTTGACCCCGATCGCATTTGTTTGATCATGCATAGGGTAACCGAAGAGTTCTACTTGGATTAGATTTCCCCACTTCCGAGAAGCTTCTCTTCTGCCAGTCTCGGCAATCTTTACACTTATGCATATGGATGGAGCTAGAGCTGGAGTTGGAGTTGGAGTTGGTGTTGCAGGCCAATGTTGCCTGCCTAGCTCCCTGGTTAATATGCATTACATATTCGTATTATGGCATCTTGTGCTTCGTTCTCCCTCACTCCCCATCCAGACATTAGCATATTTCTATATAATTTACAGCACATTTTCTTGTTCGCGCTGCCGTGCCAAAAACAAACTTCAGCATGGTTGACAACCAGTTTTTGAGCACACCACCAAAGCGACAGACAGAAAGACATCCAGTTGGTATGGAGTTTTGACCAAGGCTCGTGGATTGGCATGCCGACTGCTGCCTAATTAGCCAAATCATTTCTGGCTATTTATTTATTTAGCCATCTTCAGTAGTTTGAGTTGTTTTTTTCTGCTATGCCGTTTTAATTGCTGCTTTCTTTCGACGCGCCAATGGAGCCAGCTTTGTGGGGCTGCTGCTGCAACTAGTGTTGTGTTTGAAGTAATTTTTCATAAATATGTCAGCGGGCTGGGCTTACAGATTGGCAGCTAATTCATTTGTCAAGGCGTCTGTCGACCGTAAAAGTATTTTAAATGGCCAAAAGCAGAGGATGACCGGCAATTTGATGGCTTTTAGGAGAGGCCAACCCGCCCAGCCGGTTTCCCTGTCTCCCACTGGAGAGTGGCCGGCAACTCAAGTTAACAAAGCCATTTGCAAATTTCTGTGCAAACACAAAACAAAAAGTGGTTATTGCTGTTGCGGGCGTAGTAAGTGGGTAAGAGAGCCAGCCGGCTATATCAGCAATCGTTTAACGGCTCGTTGAACAGGCCAAGAAAATAAAAATAAATAAAAAAAAAAGCAAAGAAAAATCGCAGCTCTACTGAAAGGAAAGCCCTCTTGGCAAAAAAAAAAAGTAATGTAGAACATTTAGGTAGTACGTCAGTGGAGGAGACTGTCGTCACTTGGCATATTCAGTTACAATCGCTGGCCAAGATCCACACGGAGCACAATTTTGTATTCTTTTTTAGACCTCTATAAGGTAAAATAAAGAAAGAAGAAATTTTTAGAACATATTATGGGGTGGGTATGTTAGAATTTAATTAAAGAATTCCAATTAATTTCAAAAGAATATTTTAATACATTTTTGTGAGTAAAAAATAGAACAAGGGGCTAGATATGAGAGAAAAGCAATTACTAATTTATGTAATGACATAAAAATAGCTATAACCATATAAAGTAGCTTTTAAACTCTAAGAAAAGGCTATATTTAGCCACAAAATTATATTTTGACTGCACTGGTGCTTTGTTAATAATCCGCCTACTCGCGAGTCATCGCTTTGAGCACCTCTGATTCTAAAATCCTTTTTAAAATAAACGTTTCTTTCGTAATGTTCCTTGAACAAGAAACTCAACTTAATATCATTATTTAATATTTCTTTAATGCCTTATAAACACCGCAATAAACTTAATCCAAGTTGGATTTTGGGAACTGGGCCAAATGCTTTTGCCATGTATTTCTGCCTGTGGCAACTTTCCCACTTGGCGGAGGCGGAATTCCATTGGCGTCATGGTTCAGTCAGTGCGTGCCAAATGCATTTGGGCCGAGGGTTGCCGCCAGGTGTCGACTAATCGACGATAGGCAATCAGTAGAACCAATGTCCACGCCTTTCACCTTGCGGTGTTACGCTATTAGAGATTGGACGGACTGCGAAGTTCAATAAACTCGAGTCGGAATGGCGGCGTTTTAGCATGACAAAAGATGCTTGGAAGCGCAGGCTTTTGTGGCCAAGTTTAAGGTCGCGCATCGGACAGAAAAACCGGCAAGACAAGTTGATTGCGCGCATAATCTCAGGCTCAGCGTCAGCCCTGAACTTGACCAGCAGGCAAAGTGGCTGTAACAGTTAGCGGACATCTCCGCACCATAATTGGCAGCTTGTCGAATAGCAACTGGTTCGGAGTGTTGCCAGTGACAGTTGCAATTGCAGCCACTGTGTGGTTGTCAGGGCAATTAATAGCTACATTAAGTATACGAACCGGTACACCGGTCTACGTTCTGGTTTTGTCCACAAAGTAATCCGAAAACGATCATCATCCATCGCCTCATCCACCTCCTTTCTCCGCAGACTCCTCGGACATTGTCGACTGCAAGCTGAAACTGATACTGGGCCTGATATGGACACTGATTCTCCACTACTCGATATCGATGCCCATGTGGGATGGCGACGATGAGAAGCAGCTCAACGGTTCGGGCCACACGCCCAAGCAGCGGTAAGAAGAACTGGCCCAAACGCCCACTCTCCACCAACAGAGTTACACGATGTGTGTTACCCGATGCTAAAAAATAAATCACTCTCCTTTATAATGCAGCCTGCTGAACTGGATTCACGCCAAGATACCCGACTTGCCCATCAACAACTTCACCAATGACTGGACCACAGGCAAGGCGGTGGGCGCTCTTGTCGATGCCGTTGCCCCCGGTCTCTGTCCCGACTGGGAGATGTGGGATCCCAAAGATGCCGTCCAGAATGCCTCCGAGGCCATGGGCCTGGCCGATGACTGGCTCAATGTACGCCAGCTGATCAAGCCCGAGGAACTGGTCAATCCCAATGTGGATGAGCAGTCCATGATGACCTATCTGTCGCAGTATCCCAACTCCAAGCTCAAGACCGGTGCTCCATTGAGGCCCAAAACGAATCCCAACAGGTGAGTGATGTCGAGAATCTTCAGACGAACTTCTTTAAGCTGAAATTGATTTCCTAAGAGATTGATTTTTGACTAAATGTTTAATTTAAGCATAGAAATACAGAGAAGAATTTAAATAGCTTGAGTATCTTGCGGTTTTTTTTTTTTTAAATTGAATATTATAATCTATCAATTTAGCAGCAAAATAAATGATGTTATTTTTCAAAACAAGTTCCCCTCTTAAGTGAAAGAAAATCTTAAATATACTCTTGGCCTTTTTGATATTCCTAAGCCTTTCTACTGATTTGTATAAGAAAGTCGTAGAGCTTTATGATAAGCCATAAAATCCTTTTCTTTTCTTAGAAATCTTTGGCATAACTTTGAAAGTTGTTCTGTAAACTGTGAAGAATAGATTACTATATATTATCAATCAGGTTTCAGTTTGAGCTAAAGAAGTTCGACTGCATTATCCCCTTCTATAACCAGCGTTGTACTTTCTTCTCAACTTTATTCCAAAATTTAAGTTGTATTCCTTAGTCCTTCGTGTGTCCTGCACTTCTAATGTTTCTAATCCAGACTCTGCCTCTCTCTCTTCTCTTTCTCTTTCTCTATATCTCTCAATACTATATTATTTCCTTCTCCGTTGTTAATGTATTTTGGATATTGTTCTTGTTTCCCTATCCGCTCCGTATACATAATGTGTATATACTATATACCCAATATATATATATCTTATATATATATTTATTAAACGCCTCAAAAAATGCAAAACTCAGCATTCCTCCGCCGCGGTAAGTTTCGGCATGCCTCCTCTTTTCCGTTCTGTTTCAGTTTCTGTTCTGATCTTTTTTGAGGGCCAACTTATTCTTCTTTTTGGCCTACGTTCTTTGCCGCTTTTTTTAATTTATCGACTGACTTGACTTGTGTTGTGTGTGTTTTTTTTTTGTTTTTTATTTCGGCTACTTTATGTTATGGTATTGGATGATTTAAATGTTCCACCGGAGTTTCGGAGTTACCTTTGCCGGCTAGCCCCAGAGCGATCCGTATCTAATGGATACTTCAACGCCGCCTGACAGGCTGTCCGCTGTCCGCTGTCCACTATTTGCTGCTTTCCTGTTTGTATTGCTCTGCTGGCATGCTCGCGCTAGCGTCTTTTATTGCTGGCTACAATTAGCGCTCACTAAACGCATTCATCTTGGCCGACGCCGTATTTAATTTGCTGCTTTGCTTGGCTAGCAGCGCTCCCCAGTTCAACTCGGACAGCGTCCGTAGGCCTCCGATTTATCGTTCTTTGATCAGCTTTTCAGTTTAAAAACCAACTTTACGGTTTGAGTTTTAATTTTAAAAACTTAACTGACCGTAAGACGGGGATCATTGGCTTAAAACATCAAAAGATATTTTTTCATTCGGCCAAACATTGTAATTAATTCATTGATTTACAATCTTTTATTTGCTTATGTTTCTTTATTTTAAAAGTATAGTTTGAGGTATTTTAATTACACTGAAAATTAGTATTATTATTATTTTTATTATTAAGATGTTTAAAGTAGGACTTTTATTTACTTGAACAAAGAAAATAATTCCTAGGAACGATGACGTTGATGCAATACGTTGGTCGTGTTGGACGTTGATGCAATACGGTCACCAAGCACGTGCTTGTTAGGGTTAGGTGTTAGTAGGCGCGATAGGATAAAGTATAGGTAGAATTTGCGAAGATTTTACTACTGAATTGAAGAATTAACTACTGGCGTTATTGAATATAGAATTTTATTTTTAAAAGAGTCAAGGGGGAAATAATGAAACAAAGATTAGTTTATTTATTAGATTGTAAAGTTTGAAAAGTTATTTTGTTTCATAGTTTTTATGTTTTATAAGAAAAATAGTAGTTTTATACACTTTGTGAAGCTGTAAAATATGTTAAATACAAGTTTTTTGTTTGGTTAATTTACATTTAAATTCAAACTTACATGATCACAATAAGAATACATTTATCTTTACTTAACCTAAAATTTTCCTAAACTTTTATACAAAAAATCGTTTTTAAGGCAAATAAATAAGTTCTTTCACAAATAATATAATATATAATATATATTATATAAATATTATATGTAATATATATAATAATATATATGTATAGTATTTCAGACCCTCGTATTTTGCCTTATCAAAATATATAAACTTATGATAAAGCCGCCAAAAAGTATGCTGCCAAAATGAGCTTTGCCTCGTTAATATCACAAGTTGCCGCTTGCGGCTGCAAAGCGGCGCCACCAAACTATTACGAATATTTATATCTTATTTTCATTATTTAAATAATATTTTATACCAGCTGCATCGTAGATTGCTTTAATATTTTGTACATTTTAAATACCTTCTCTGCAAAGCCTTTAAAGGGCAAGTTAAAACCATTGCTGGGCTGCTGTTTGATTCATTTTGAATGTTGTTCCTTTGTACAAAATTATTGGCTTTATAAAGCTCTTCACGTACGCCCTTTTAATATATATCTTAACCCATATTCCTTCCTATTGCCTCCGCAGAGTGCGTGCCTATGGTCCTGGCATTGAACCCATTGGCCCCGTGGTCGGAGCCCCAGCCAATTTCACCGTCGAAACCTTCTCGGCGGGCAAGGGTGAGCCTTTATCACTTTCCAACAAAAAATCCTGTCTAAACTGAATCTTATCTCCAGGTGAGGTGGATGTTGACATCCAGGGACCCACTGGGGAAATCGAGAAGGCCGATGTGCGTTTCAACAACGACAAAAATTTGACCTACACCGTCTCCTATATACCCAAGGCCGAGGGCCCGCACAAGGTGGCCGTTAAGTTCTCCGGTCGTGACATCCCCAAGTCCCCGTTCCCCGTTAAGGTCGAAGGACACGCCGGCGATGCCTCCAAGGTGAAGGTAACCGGTCCCGGCATCCAGCCCAACGGTGTGACCATTAAGAAGCCAACCTTCTTCGATATTCTGACCAAGGATGCAGGTCGCGGCGTGCCCGAGGTGATCATTATCGATCCCGCCAATCACAAGACCTCGGTGGCGGCCAAGGTGCGTCAGTTGGAGGACGATACTTGGCGTTGCGAGTATGTGACCGCCCTGCAGGGCCTGCATTCGGTGAATGTCTTCTATGCCGGCACACCCATTCCGAACAGTCCGTTCCCGGTGAAGGTGGCTCCGCTGTCGGATGCGCGTAAGGTGCGCGCCTCCGGCCGCGGTCTCCAGGCCACAGGCGTCCGTGTCGGTGACGATGCCGACTTCAAGATCCATACCGAGGGAGCTGGCGAGGGTGTGCCCGAGGTGCGCGTCATTGGTCCTGGTGGCATGAACCAGAATGTCATGCAGTCGAAGGTGGACGGAAATACGTACGAGTGCCACTACTATCCCACCAAGGAGGGTCGCTACGTGATCATGGTGACCTTTGCCGGACAGGAGGTGCCCAAGTCGCCGTTCGAGGTTAAGGTGGGCCCCAAGAAGGAGTCTTCGATTGTGGCCTACGGACCCGGACTGAGCAGTGGCGTTATTGGCTACCCGGCTGCCTTTGTGGTGGAGACCAATGGCGAGACGGGCGCCCTCGGGTTCACCGTGGCCGGTCCCTCGCAGGCCGAGATCGAGTGCCATGACAATGGCGATGGCTCCGCCCTTGTCAAGTATCATCCAACTGCCGTCGGCGAGTATGCTGTGCATATTCTGTGCGACAACGAGGACATACCCAAGTCCCCGTTCATTGCCCAGATCCTGCCACGCACCGATTTCCATCCGGAGCTGGTCAAGGCCAGTGGCCCGGGATTGGAGAAAAATGGCGTGACCATCAATCAGCCAACTAGCTTCGTTGTGGACACCAGCAAGGCGGGCAATGCCCCGCTGGACGTTGTCGTTCAGGATGTCTATGGTAGCAAGCTGCCCGTGGAACTAAAGAACAATCCAGATGGCACCAAGAAGGTTACCTATACCCCGAACTCGGGGGTTCCACACACCGTTGAAGGTTGGTTTACATTCCCCTAATACGAAAATCAAAACATAATCATTCATTTCCAATCCTCCCTGCCTTTCTTCCAGTTAATTATGGCGGCGTTTCCACGCCAAACTCGCCGCATCGCGTCTATGTCGGTGTTCCCGTGGATGCGGCCAAGGTCCAGGCTTTCGGACCCTGGCTGCAGCCCGGCGTCCGTCCCAATGTGCCCACACACTTCAATGTGGACGCCCGTGAGGCTGGCGATGCGGAGCTTAAGGTAAAGGTGATCCACGAGGAGAGCAAGATTGAGGTTCCATGCCGGATCATCGACAACGACGATAGCACGTACTCGGTGGAGGTGATTCCGCCCAGCAAGGGTGCCTACACCACCACGATGACATACGGCGGGCAGAGGGTACCGCTGGGACAGAAGGTTGTCGTGGAGCAAACGGTGGACGTGTCCAAGATCAAGGTGGACGGACTGGAGCCCAGTAAGTATCCGTAGATAAGGCAAACAAAAAAAAAACACGATTTAGTTTAGAGTTCGTCATGGTCTAAGTCCAAGTCATCATCATCATTTCGTTCGTTCCCAAAAACCAAAGCCGCGCCCCTGAACAGTTTACAGCAATTCCGGATCATCACCCATGGCCTGCCCAAGGCGGACCTGGCGGTGACCATTACCAGTCCGTCGGGCAATCGTGTAAAGGCCCACATCATACCCACGGCGGAGGGATTTCTGGTTAACTTTACGCCCACCCAGCTGGGCGAGTATCTGCTGAGCATTTGCTTCGGCGGCACCCCGATCACACCGCGTCCCTTCCGGCTGCAGTGCCTCACGGGCAGTGATTCGAACAAGGTACAGGCATTCGGTCCTGGCTTGGAGCGCGGCATAGTGGGCCAGCCGGCGGAGTTTATGATCGATACCCGTGGCGCTGGCCAGGGTGGCCTGGGTGTGACCGTGGAGGGACCGTGTGAGGCGGCCATTAACTGCCGGGACAATGGCGATGGTACCTGCAATGTGGCCTATCTGCCCACAGAGGCGGGCGATTATAGTGTCAACATAACGTTCAACGAGCGCCATATCAACGGTTCGCCATTCCAACCGCTGATCGTCCCGGTACCGAATCTGAAGAATACCCGCGTCAGTGGCATCGGCATTCAGCCGCATGGTAGGCTATGAGGAGTTCCAGTTTGCCAATAACCAGTTCCGAGTGTTGCCGCTGCCGCCCAGCTCTAATCCTTTTCTGCGCTCTACTGACCCACCACCTCTGACCAAGGTTGCTTGCAGCAATCGCCGCCACGCCATGCCCGCCGCCCAATTGTTGTTGTGCTGTTGTCCTGACCCCTGTGTTTGATATGAACTAATACCAGAGCCACTAATCGCCAGATATGCTAGGTATATCCTTTTGCGTGAATTCTACTTGTCAGATTTTTATATTTATATAAAATGAATGGTAAAAAATAATCTATATATCATTAATGTATCGATATTTAATGAGATATGTATATATACAAGACTGATATTTATAGCGTTGCGAAATATGTGCGTTAAATCGATATTCTGTTTGATTAATACAACTTAGATAAAGAAACAAATTTTCAAAAACTAAAACAGCCTCCAGCAGCTGCAATTTTGAATTTATAAATTTCATTATAAGTTTAAAAAAGTCACAGAAGTTGTTCTTGTTTCATTAGCGATTGCTTTCAATATTTTTTTTTGAAATTGTTTAATGTCAAAAAGCAGGCTTGTTTTGGAAGGTAGCCAACCTTCTTCATCAGAGACCAAATGTCAAACTTTCTCAGCCAGTTTGACGCCAGAGAATATTTGCGAAATAATATAGATTTTTCAAATTCTATGGGAGGATAGGATATATAGGATACTACAGATCGTTTTAGACGAACAGCGCGTGCTAAAGAATTTAACAAAAAATCAAAACATACTTATGATAAAATAACATAACTTTAAGCATTATGTTATTTGTCGGGCTCCTAGCTTGACATTCGATGCCCAACCCTGCTCTAAACTTCAATTAAATTCATCAGGAACGAAAGAAAGCTATGTAACCTTGGTGATTTCTAAGAAAAATGATCTCCCTAACGAAAACTTCTTAGATACTCTTTGTACCCTGATATGTATGCCTTACCTTTACCATTACTTCTAATTGCATTTGAATATTATTTGATGTTGTGCCTTGATGTTGATTATGCCCAAAATCTCGTGGTGACTCTTACTAACATTGATATCCTCTTCAGGTGTGATCATGAATGCCGCCACGGACTTCATGGTGGACATGAGCAAGGTGGGCAGCAATATTGATTCCGGCAAGTTATCCTGCGCCATCTTTGATCCCATGGGCCATGTCCTGCCCAGCAAGATTGTCCAGGGACCCACCGATGACATTTTCCGCATCATGTACACACCCTTCGAGGCTGGACGCCATACCATCGAGCTGATGTACGACAACATCCCGGTGCCGGGCTCGCCGTTCGTGGTGAACGTGAAGAGCGGCTGCGATCCGGCACGCTGCAAGGCCTACGGTCCGGGCTTGGAGAAGGGTCTGACCAATCAGAAGAACAAGTTCACCGTGGAGACCAAGGGAGCGGGCAACGGCGGCCTATCGCTGGCCATCGAGGGTCCCTCGGAGGCGAAGATGACCTGCACGGATAACCGTGACGGCAGCTGCGATGTGGACTATTTGGCCACGGATCCGGGAGAGTATGACATTACCATAAGGTTTGCAGACAAGCACATACCCGGCTCTCCCTTCCGCGTGCTCGTCGAGGAGACAGTGGATCCCAGCAAGGTTAAGGTCTACGGACCGGGCATTGAGCACGGCCAGGTGCGCGAGAGTGTGCCAACCTATTTCAATGTGGATGTGGGCGAGGCTGGTCCTGGCCGCATCGCCGTCAAGTTGACCAACTCCGAGGGCATACCCGTGGACAATCTACGTGTGGAGGACAAGGGCAACAGCATTTATGCGGTGCACTATGTGCCGCCCAAGGCGGGCTCCGTGCTCACCTGCCAGGTGAAGTTCTCCGAGGTGGAGGTGCCATGCAGGTGAGTCTATATATGATATAGATATATATTATATATCACTTTGATTCGCTTCTAGAATATTGAAAAATATTGAAAACCTATAATAATGCTCAGCGTTTTTTTTTTCGATAAGTTTTTATTGAGCAGTCATCCAATTTTTCAAAAGTCTATTAATAAAATACTTTTTTGGAACGATCCCAAGGTTAAAGAATTTTTGTTCACTTCATTAAATATTTATAGATTTGAAAACAAATATTTTTAGAGATTAATCTTTTCTTGACCATAAAAATCGACTTTCTCGTGCATGTATTTAGGTATAGATGACATCAAGAACAAAAAAAATAACTATTTAATTGATTTTAAATTAGTAAGAAGACTACTTATGTATCCCTAATAATTAGATATGCTTCATATTGCGAACCAATTCCTATGTAAATCTCTTTAATATATATTTGTAATAATCCAACCTTTTCAGTCCCTTTGTGATGACCGTTTTCCCCAAATCCGAGCCCACCAAGGTTAAGGTTAAGGGTGTCAATGAGAAGAGGAAAACTCCTGCCTCTCTGCCCGCTGAATTCGAGATTGATACGAAACAAGCCGGCCAGGCGGACATTAATGTGGCCATCAAGAATCCCAAGGGCAAGCCAATGCAGCCCCGCCTAGAGGAAGTGGCCACCGGCACTTATGTGGTGTCCTTTGTCCCGGATGAGTGCGGAACGTACCAGTGCAGCGTCAAGTATGGCGATAAGGAGATCGAGGGCTCACCCTTCAAACTCGAAGCATTCCCCACCGGTGAGGCCAAGAAGTGCAAGCTGGTGGAGCAGGCGCCCAAGATCCAATCATCGGGCAGTCAGTCGCATCTGAAGGTGGATGCCCGCGAGGCAGGCGATGGAGCTGTTACCTGCAAGATCACCAACAAGGAGGGCAGGTAGGGTTGTTAGAGTTTAAACAAGATAAGCAAAGGAAATATAAATATATCGATTCTACATCGACTACATATCGATAGTCAATATATTGTGTGATAAATCGATATGCTGATATGATAATATCGGTCTAATCTAAATTATGTAGATACAATTTGTCGAAAATATATCGATAATAACGATATTTTAACGACAAATGCTATGTTGTTAGATACTTAAATTTTCGATATATAAAGTTTTACGATATTTTCAATATATCGATTTATACATCCTTATACCTTATACCACTTTGTGAACTCATTTAACAATATGTTTATATTATACATTCCATTCCGTAGCGAGATCGTGGACATTGATGTGATCGAAAAGGATGGCTTCTTTGACATTCTGTACGCGCTGAACGATCCCGGGGACTATGATATCAATGTTAAGTTCGGTGGCAAGGACATACCCAACGGCAGCTTCTCCATCAAGGTAGCCTGAACTACACACACATTATCTTTCGATATTTTCGATATTTCAACCAAAGAAAAGAAAACCAGACACAGCCAAAATCTAGTCTAGAAACATTTGTTGGAAAATTAGCAATTATTTTTAATGTTTATCTATATATACTCGTACATACGTTAAACGTTTTTCTAGTCATTTAAGAACGGATGAAGCCATGTTGAGAGCTCAGCCACATCTATCCATTATATATCTATCTAGTCAAAGTCCATTGTCATTGTTCTATGTTTGTGTTCTGTGCGTCATCCCTTTTTTAAATTGTTTTATAAGTTATTGTGTAAATTCTTGATTGGAGAAAACACGCAAACAATTTTTTACAACATGGATTAAGAGTGCTCAGCAAACTAAAAAAAAAAGGAAGCAAAGAAAAAAGAATACGATTTAAGTGCAAACATTGTAAAACATGACAAAAACAACAAAATAATAAAAAAAAATACGAGAAAACAAAAGAAATCTCAAACAAAAGAGAATTAAAGATGAGAAAATCTTCAAATTTTAATTGCATGCAAATTGTTACGTTCTCAAAAATTATTTCTGCTATGCTACATTGCAAATTGCGCTTTGTTTTACATTATGCATTTAATGAACAAATTATTCTTAATGCTTCTTCTTTATTTTGTTGTTAGCTCTTAGCCCTATGTAAGTCGTTTGTGTGTGTGTTTCTATATTTTAATTGTAAATATTGAAGAATGATATTCGAAAGCGCTTAACACCTTCATGGCTTCATGAGATGATGGAAAAACAATTGATTAATCACCGAATAATTGCTAATTTAACAACAATTTGTTCCTAACCCCCCACGTAGAAGAGCCATTACTTTGCACTAGCCCTAAGCAAATATCTCTTTCAGCTGTGGTTCGTCCTGTAAGTAGAATCGTGCATCTATTCGTGATGCTGACAGCCGAGAATAATGAAGGGTCATAAATAGTGGGCCGGAATCAAGGGACTCACCAACAATGCTCGCCTCACTGGGATCTTAAGTGAGAGTCAGCCATATCGGGCATAGTGCCCAAAACAAAAACAAAAAATTAAAATACTTTATATTTTGTTGCCTCATGCAGCTGCGAGTCTGAGTGCTTGCTCGGCCAAGAATCGTCGTGAACCCAAAGATTAATTGAGTTGTCTGTTGTTTTCGCACGAAATTTATGTTTAACAGATTTGCACAATTAGCCGGCTGAAAAATGAATTTCTATCCGAATTTTTCAATTTTTTCGAACGCCAAAAGGGAAGAGAAAACTTTGTATGCCCGTCTATATATGTACATATATTTCCGGACATGAACAACTTCATTATTATTGGGCCTGTCCACGCCCGTCTACGTGATCTGTGTTGCACATGCACAAACACGTAGCACGAAGTCTGCAAAGTCTATTTTAATGTTTTTGTGGTTTAAAAAAAAAAAACATTGCTCAATAACAATATTTTAATGTTGGGCAAACAATATGTTTATACAAATTCACACATTTGCGGTTGACATGTTGACATTTTGGAAGAATTAAAAAAATTGCGACAGACTTTTATATACATAATTAAACTACAAAATGTGATCTGGCCGCAAAAATAATGTGGGTATAAACTGTGGCAAGGCTAGAGATTTAACTTGGTAAAGTTGCTAGGTTTCCAATTTGATTAGTTTTAATTCTTCCAGAAATGTTTTTATTAAAGAAGTTAAGTTTGTTTTTAAAGAAAGTATGGTTACTATAAAATTTCAGTTTAATTTTGTATTTCTTTTTAAAAGAAGTCGAAATATAATATTATATGAGTTCCCTTAGCCAACCTTTAAAGTTTCTTAAAAGTTAGTACTAGAATTTTATAACGGCGCAAAGTCCAGATTACATAGGGGGCCCAGCAGCATCTACACCTATGCTGCTTGCTTAGCCCTAGAACCTAGAACCTCCAATGAAGCCTAGCGGAAATATGATCTATATAAATATGATTAAATATTTAATTGCCTATTAAATGAATTAATAGTTAATCAGCTTCGTATACTGATGACGAAATGCTGGCTCTCTTTCCAAACAGCTCTTAGTTTCACTGTTGACACTGTTTCTTACTTTGACAAGATTTTTGATCTACTTTTCTTCAGATTTCTCTTAACTTAACAATTAAAAGCAATTTTTTGCATTACAAAAATCTCGAAATAACTTTAAATAGGAGCAAAACTATTTCATCCAGCAAAATAGTACTTAATTGTAGACTTTGCAGAGAAGGCAAACGAATCCCCATCGTCTACGCCACTGTAATTTATAGAGCATCATCTAAATGATTCCTCCTGAGAGGATGTGGTGAATGGAGGAGGTGGCGGGTTCCCGATGACAACCCACGCTGATTCAGCATGTTGTACCCGCTGTTTTTGTTATAGTTGCTGCGCTGCGATTTCGCCGCTGTTTGTGCTGATGCTTTCGGCAGGTTGCAACAAAATCAAGTATACGCTGCATATGAAATTGAATTTCGGGTATACAGCCATCGCACGAAAATTCGCAAGTAATTAAAATAGGAATAGCGAAATTGCGAATAAATGTGTACCAATGAAAATATGGCGCAAAGTGTGGTGTGCTGATTTTAGCTGCCAACGCCACCAGCGCCATCGCCGGCCAGTGTGGAAGGAAGCCCCATAAACCAGAGCGGGACGGAGGGATCCTACAACGACGACGACGGCAACGACAACACGACACTAGTTATAGTGGCAGTCTCTAGCCGGATCCGATCTAGTCGTCCACTAACCGCCGCCTCTTAGTCATAGTTGGTCCTGTAGTCGTCATTGACGTGAGTTTTGTGTCTGGATGTGGAAGTGCAAGTGCAAGTGAAGAAGTGCCTATACAAAGCCCAAACATTTGATGGATCTACACTTATCATATATAGGGATCTGGGAGCAGCAAACACTAAAACATTGTCGCCTTTGGCTGGCAATTTTCGATTTTTCCTTGCTGGTCCATTGATTGGCCGGCGCACTTTCTTATTAATAGCCCAAATATTTTATAGCGATTTGTATCTTTGACTTTTTCGATTTTGGCCACGGATACGGCGAGAGTATGGCACGAAATGATTTCGATATTTCTTCAATATATGCAGACATACCTATATATTATATATACATATGTATAAATATAAAATCATTTGATTTTCGCCTTCATTATGTAACAGCTGCAATTGTGGAAATTCTTTAGCACAATCCGTGTGTCCGCGCGTCAATCAATTTCACTTCCTCTGTTATAATTTTCCGCTGACTTCACACTTTCCAGTTCCACCACACAAATCACTCAATGCCTTCAGATTTAATAATAAGCAGGTCTCCTCCATAGATATATGTACATACTCGTATACGGTGTAGTTCCTCACTATATCTCAGTTCACAAGTGCAAAGTAAATGGGATCGAGCATTGTTCCCATTCTCCAGAGTGCCACTTAATGATCTATTATTGTTAGGTGGCACAAGTGTGTGTGCGCTGTTTCGAACTTACAATCGAAATATGTTTTCGGCTTTGGTAATTTTCAATTTCCATACTCATTGATCTATCCTCCTCTCAGGCTGTCGAAAGCATCGAACAATATTCGCACAGTGAATACATCGAGGAGCACACGACCAAGGTGGTACAGCAGACAACGAAGGTGAGTTGGATTTATGTAGTCCTTGTTAGGAAAGTGAATGATAATTATTAAGTAAATAATACAAACTACGGTGTATTTTATTAAAAGGGAAAGAGTAGATCTAAGGTAAAGATACTTTTGAGTTAGATAAGAGGAATTCAATTCAAAGTGAAGAGATTCTAAAAGGTTTTCTGGTAGCATATATATTTTTTAAGTTCAATACAATTAGGCGGAACTTGTTTTAAATTAGGAATATGCATAGAACTAGGAAACTTTAATATTATAAAATTATTTAAATAGATATTCATGAATAATAAGGATGGATTTATTATTATTATTATATTATATTTATTATTATTAACAATAAGTTGTTTCCAGCTTCTAAATTCTATACTTAGTCCAGGTTTTTCATTGTCCTTAATCTTTGGCATAAAAGGATACAGATTAGTTACATATAGAAATCAAGGAGAAGGAGATCAAGGAGAATTTGTTTAAGTTGTGAACTTGCTTAGCTCTAATTTTTTGATAAACATAAATCTACCTATAGTGATTCATACAGACATCGTACATATACGACATACGGCATCGTACATATTATAAAGCGTAATATCTTTCCGCTGACTTTTTTCACGTTCCACATTGAATTAAACTATTCGGAGTGTAAAATATGCCAACAAATATTAAAAGGCAATTATGTTATTAAATTATGTTATTATATTATGTTATTATGTTATGTTATTATATATATTATATAATTATGTTAATTATGAGAGATAAACATAGAAAATCATATGAAAATCAGTTGACTGATGTCACTACGGAAGTTCCACAGAAGAAAATTAAGTTTTCAATGACTAAAAGAGCAATCGAAAGTGAAAAATAAATGCTTAGATTGATGACCACCGAAAAAGTGTTAATTTTTATCTAAATCTGGCTCCTATAACCCTAGAAAACACAATGAATATAAGTTAATAATAGAATCGAATATAGAATATAGAATATAGTTAATAATGTGAGCAGATAAAAGCAATAAATCACAACTTTACAAAGAAAAACAAAGCACTGATTGAAAATGAATACAGCCTCCAGGTTAGAATGTGGAACGTGGAATGCCAAAGAGATTTTTGTGTGACTAATAGACCTATAGGTCCCACATACTTCTAAGAATTAGGGTACAGAGATACAATCAATTAATTGTCTGAGTGTTTCCCTAAAATATTTAGTAGAAATATCATAAAAAATATAAGAATTAGGGTACAGAGATATGTAAATCAATTATATCTTTAGTGTTTCCCTAAAATATTTAGCAAAAATATCATTAAAACATCTAAACCATTTCAGAGCGAACTCGTCAACGGAAAGTCAGAGACCACCACCTATCGCAGTGTAGCATTTGAGAAACTTCCACTACCCACGACAGGCGGCAACGTTACAGGTAAGAATAAATATGAAAAATAATAATGATGCCGTCGACGTCATGTCTCGGAACGAAAGTTAATCATTTGCGAAAAAAGTGAGACACCTAGCCGTGCATATAGCCATGCCATTTAATTAAACTGAAATGTAGAGTAGTTTATTTAATCTAGAAAGTATTTATGCGCCATTTAAGCTGGGGGCAACATGGTACATTGTATAGCGCAAGAGTCTTCTATGTAGTGCCAGAGCAGGCATCGGATCTCTCTGGCTGGGAAAATATAAATAAAAGGTGGGCTATTGTCAGGCGAAAATATTATTATTCGTGTGTCGTAAATCTGTGAAATGTATACAGAAATATAAATACACATCCCAACTATATACACATACACATTTGCTGCTTTTGGGATGCGTCGCATTTGGCTGAGACGATGACACCCATGGACAAGTGGGCAACGCACCCAAAGACTTCGTTGTCGTCTTCATCTGAAAAAAAGACAGCCTCGTGACGGCTTATCAGGCTAAACGCTGACAGGCGACATCTTAATTAGACTGCCTTTCATTCTGGGCGGTCTCTAGTATTGTTCTACGCCTGTTGCAGTTCGTCGGCTCACCCATTTTTCATCTCACTTGTTAGCGTCGTGGGAATTTTTCTTTTGTTTTCCATTCCGACACGTTCATTGACTTGTGGCCGACACCCCGTGGCAAGTAATTTGGGTATTAAATTATTGTAGCTGCCTGCGATAATTACCGAAATTTATTTTGCCATGTTCTTGCTGCCTGGTGATCGATTTACGAGTTTGCAAATAGCTACATAGATTGCACCGCAATTTAATGAACATTTTCAGCATATGATTAATGAGGTTTCCACTCTCAATGAACAGCACTTGCAGCACACACACTCCCCTCTTTCTCTCTCTCTGTGTGTGTTGTGTAAATATTTTTGTTCGATTTTTCACGCTTCCATGCAATTTTCAAACATTTTCGCGCGCTTGACCGCTAGACCGACGGAGGAAGACGTCGGAAGCCGGGCAAGAGTCATCATTAAGATCACAAGCCGCGCCACGTTTCATTTGTTGGTTCTGTTTTTTTTTTCTTCAATGGATTTGGGGATTTTGTCTCAAAGACCACGCCTTGTTGTGGGAGGATTGGTTCGGTTTTGGTTTTGGTTTTTTGGTTTTTGAGCTTTCTTTGTCGCGCTCCATTTGCTTTGAAGATGGTTTATTGTAAATGATTCGTTTTGGCCAAATGACATAGATTGGTAGCGCATTGGTTGCATTGATTTTTCATTGCCCGTCAAATGAAAGGGGCAAAAATGTTTATAATTATAGCCACTAACGATATTTATTGACTGGAAAAATATCCATGGATGTGTATCTTAAGGATAGTTATGTTTAGGGAGAACGGAAGTTGTGGGCTCTTTCTTCAAAGAGATCAAGTTTATCGCTGGTGTTACTTTAGAATTCCCAAATAAATAAATATTGAAGTTGATTGGCAAAGGATACTGATGAGAAACAGGTGGCAATCTTCTGAAACAGTTCTTACTTCAAAGTTTAAAGGTTAGAATAATACAAGACACTGCAGTCACTGAGAATTTAACGCTTTAATGGCTTTAGAATTCCGAAAAATGGGGTCTAGCTTAAAATGAAGGATATATACTATATTTAGTGAAGTTATATAGCAACATAAACGCATGAGAAAGAGGCGGCTCCCTTCTAAAACTTCTGCACTTGAATTAAAACGAATTTTAATTAATGAAGAACCCTTTAAATGTATTTGATTTGTTAATTTACACATTTTAATTCCCCAACCGATATGTAAATTTTGATTAGTCCAATAATTGCTGCCAAATAAACGCATCTGAAAGATCAACAAAATATTTTTGATTGATTTTCGCCAATTGCTTGACAGTAGCGTCCATTCCCATCTGCATAGGCCTGGGCCTGGGCCATTTTCCATTTTCCAATGCGGCCAAAATGGCAACGAAATTGATTTTGCATTGCCAAGGAAAATAAAAAAAAAGAAAGAAAAGCCATTACATAAGTATTGGATAAAAGCGTGCTCGAGAATGTGTTTTCCATCGATTAATACGACATAATACACGGATATAGAAAAGAAATGATTAACACATTTTCGGCATACCAACAAGACTATATTTGTATTCTATGGGTTTTATAGCCGCCGAATCGCTGCCTTCTTCACGCCAATAAAATATAAAAAAAAAATACAAAAAAAAATATATAATATATAGAATTATAGGAATTGTCTATATGTTTGGGCAAATTTTTATTTTTAAACGCTTCCCCGCCGATTTTAATGGTAAAATATTAATAAATTTTATGTCGTCTGAGATGCAATAAGTAATAAATTTCATTTCCCTGACGATCATAGGCCCCAAGCATCGAGCATCTATATCTATATACTTTTGACCCGATGCCTCCACACCCCCCACCCACCCACCTCACCACCGCTGGCGGGAATTTGCACCTTTCGAGTTTCGAACTTATACATTTTGTTCGAATTTATGAATTTTCGAAATGGCAACTGTTAAAGAACGAACACAGCTGAAATTTATGTTAATGCGAGTCTATATAAAATATGTATATAGAGATATAGAGAGGAGACGCACACACATCAAAATCCATAGATTCGTCGGGGCATAGAGCAATATTTCCAATTTTCTATCTTTTTATCTTTTATATGTCGTTCATTGGTCCATTCGCTCTGGCCTTTATAGCAGCAGCAAGTCGGCCATATTTTCGAAAATCCCAACCAACTTGGTTAGTGTATGTATGTGTGAGTGCTGCTCTGCTGCTGCTGCTGCTGCTGCTGCTGCTGCGGCAGCAGACGCATCTTGGTGGTAGGAACCGATGTGCCTTCATATTTTGGCCTTAATTTCGATTTGGAACTGTCGATGTTCACTTGAAATCGGGACGTGAAGACGCGTGGACCTACCAACAACGTCGCTGGCAATTAAATAATTTATTTAAAAGAACAAAAAAAAAACGAAGAAGAAAACAAGAAAACCCGTCGAATGACACACACCTCAATTAAGATCCAATAATAATAATAATAATACTCAAGTGCAAGTTGCAATCGATCGAAAGGACTCTCCCTTCTGGCAGGACACGCACTCGTTATAATCCCCGATTATATAATCATTCTTAGTCGATTGCCAAAGTGTGAGTGGTCCACAAACCAATAATAATTTTTCCGATTTCGAATTCGATTTCGATTCCCCGTTTCTCGATTCGAATATCTCTCTCTCTCAGTTCTTTTTGGCTTAGAGCTCTCTCTCCAGCAAGGATATGCTGTGCACCCCACATTATCTGGCTTAAACCAATCTAAAAAATTGGCGTATATATGTCGGGACATATCCTTGCTGCCTCTGCCCTAAGCCAAGAATCGAACATAGAAGTTTTTGTTTCGTTGTTTTGTAATTAAATTGTTATAAATTTTAAGTGTCTTTATTTCACAAAAACCAACAAAAAAAAAACCAACTTCGCGCTCGCCTGCAAAACGTATTATCGACAAAACCAAATCCTAACGCGAAAAAATGCACTTCAGTTGGTTGTCGGAAAAGGCGCCCTCACCGTTAGCCAATTGGGCCGATCACTCGTACTTCTTTCGGCCGCAATTCTATAAGGTGACCGTATCGGAGCGCGATCACCCGGAACGGACTAGCGTGTACTTCAATGAGACGATAATACCGGAGAATCAAGGACTAAATGGTTCAGATTTTATGCCATTGAATTTCAAATCATCGTTTTCCATAGTAACACATCAAGGTAAATTGTGGAAGACGTCGTCCCATCATCATCATCATCATCATCATAATATCATCCCCCTACTGATACTTGACAGCTTGCCCAAAAACGAACTGACAACGTCCATCCTCGAATCGTCCTCCTGACTAAAGGCCCCCCCAAGAATGTGTTGCATTTGTGTTAATGACAAAGCTGACACCAAATTCATAATATATTCTGAAGAGATTCGCATTTTGAAATGGTGTAGCGCCACACACACACACACACAGATAGCACTCTCGGAATGGTTTTTAGAATTTTGAATTATTACCCAAAAGTCCCCTGAAATGGGGAGCCTCAGGCGCAGCCATTTGTCTGCAAATTATATTCTATGATTTATTATCACAAAGTGCAACAAAGCGTAAAATTCGTTTGGCTTCTTCTGTTTGCGATTTCTCAATGGTAGCCATGCACCGTGATGATAGTTTACACTGATCAACAGGGGCTGGAATCTTTCCCAGATTGATTCACACCTCTATAAGAAAGGTTCTTAAATATTTATTAATATAAAATGTAGAAGAAATACTCAA